>WSFP011427574.1:0-22086 GCA_009831015.1 Picea engelmannii | reverse complement strand
AGAAGGTTTCACGTGATATAGGAACATCGCCAACTTCCAGGCCACACGACATGCAATGTGGATACATGCAAGGAAGGATCCAGATAAAAAGTGGTTTCAAATGCACTACTGTATCACAGAGGGGGACATCGACATGGTCATCAGTGAATGGGAGGGTGAGTGGAAGACTCTTGTCCTTACCCAGGAAATACAATAAAGAACAACAGAAGAAGAGGCAGGGTAGGGAGAGACCTAGCCAAAGGAAATTCAATTTCCCAAGAGACAAAGAATAGGCCAGGGTAGGACAACATCGATAGATGAAGGGACAATGAAGACAGGGCCCCAGAACATAAAGAAAGATAAGACACAGTTGTCCAAGGAGAAACAGAAACAGGCTAAACCCATGCAAGAGACCATAGTAAATCCCAACCCATAGGAACCGCGGGGAAACAAGAGGCCAGCCATGCAGAGAGGAGGCACGTGAAAGAAATCAAAGGCACCAAGAACACCTCCAGAGTATATGATCACAAATGACGATGGGGAAATGATAGACCAAATGGTTCAGGATTTTCTATCCAAGGACTTCGATCACGCTACACACCATAGGGATAGGATTGAAGAGAAATTGGTAGACATGCGACAACTCCTCAAGCAAACCGGGGAAGGCAAGCTAGTAAGAAGCAGGGGACTCGAACCATTAACATCGCATACAGAAGGAAGAGTGCAAGAAGAGGAATGAGAGTCAGTCCAGGCAATACTACAACCACACGTAACATTCCATATCAACCCTAGTATGTTGCACATGGACGAAATTGTGGGGCAGACACCATTGAAGGACTTAAGCCAAATCCAACTTGTGTTGATGAGGATACCATCAGGGGAACTACACAGGTTGTAGGTTAGTGTAAACCACGAGGTACAGTCTCACACACTAAAATTTTTAATCAAATTGAAGCAGGAAACAAAGAATCAAGAGGCACTGGAAATAGTCTATGAGAAGGCTAAATTTGAGACCCAGGAGGAAAGGGAGCGCATAAAAGGATTGGAGTAGAAAGTGGCAGGAACTTATGAGAATATTCCACAGGCCGCGCAGGGAGAGGAAATCACAACAACAAAAAAAATTGATTGGATTGTGCACGCAATTGATCAATATTAGAAGGAGATAGAGAATATCCGAGAACAACTCACACCAACCACTACACTAGCAGTGAAGCAACAAAGGAAGCTGGAAGCAACAATGTAGCTATAAGAGATAGAGAAGTAGGTCAATAAAACAACTGACTTATTCGATAAAGCAACTGAACTTTGGACTAGATTGGAGGAGGATCAACAGGTCTAATAGTGGGAAAAGGAGGAAGAAAGGATCAACGTAATGATCCAAGAGCTCAAGAAGAAGCAGAAGGAAATACAAATCACAGAATGCATCAAAGTGATGCAGGACATGAAGAGATTGAAGGCAGAGCTAATTATTGCACAAACACAGAAACATGAGCGGTAGTCTCAAATGGAACCGTTGCAAGAGAGAGTAGCAAAAGTCCCGATACAAGCAGAGGAATCGAAGGAACATATAGCATAAAACCAGGCAGTGTGTGTGGAATTGATCAGTGAGAAAATTGCAGTGAAAATAGTGGATACACTCAAGGAGAAGACTACGCAAACACAGACACAGGAAACAACACTCAAGGAAAAGTTCCATGCGATCACCAAGGAGATCGAGGAGGAACACAAATATTAGGTGGCTCGGGACGAGCCACATGTCAGTGTTGGGGGCTTGTTGGAGGTAGGCCAAAGGCCAAAGAGGAAAAACATGGTGTTTTTGGGAAATAAAGTGTGCACGAGAGAAGAAATAGCTGGAAGGAAACACAACACATGCGCATGCAAGGAAGGTGTGTACAAGGGAAGCAACAACTGGAAGGAAGAAGAACACACATGCATGCATAAGAATACCTAACGACGATAGGGTTAGGGTTTTGGTAAGGTATTGTAAAAAACTGAAGAGCCCAGAATGTATAAATATAGATGTTTAGGCATCATGGTCAGTTCACTTCAGAGTATTATTATTCTATTGTAAGTTACGCATTAGTTGATGTGATATGTAATGTTTTGTTGTAAGACCTATTTTGTAAGTTGTTGAGCTAGTATATACGAGAAAAGGTAGATCTTGAGGATTAGACAGTAAGCTGAGGAGCCTGGTGCGATCAAGTTCGCCTCATATAGATCTTACCCATCGGTGGGGAGTTGTAAGTTCCACGCTGTAGATGCAAACATAATATAATAAAAGAGATGAGAGCCAAATCTTTGTGGACGTAGCCATAGGGGGGGGCGTGAACCACGATAATATCTGTGTTGTGTGATGAATTTTTGTATGTCTCTAGTGTCTAAAGCATTTTTTACTATGTTGAACGAATGAGTTATTCTATTGCTTGTTTGAGTGCTTTTACGATATTAAGGGAATAATCCTATGGGTCTACTGCATAAATCATGAATAACAATATGTTTCATTTACAAGTCATAATAATGGTTTAATATTTATATTGTTTATCGCATACTCAATCCTAGGTTGTAAACACATGAGTATTACAACCACCCATTAAAGCTATCTCAGGTGAGACTGCACAATGCATTTTGTGTGCCGCGTTGCCTTCTGGTTTACCAGGAGGACCGATAGTTTTAGAGGCTTTGTTGGAACCCCAAACAAACATAAACCTTGGGTCAATAGAATCAGACTTTATAGGAGAGAAGTAACCAACAATGACTTATTTAGAAAGCCTTGTTGTTGGATATAGGTAATCTTTGAATTCTGATTTCGAAATGAAGGATCTGTGTATGATGCACTACTTCTTGGGACAAGAAGTATGATAGAATACCAATGAGATTTTTCCTAAGTCAAGGAAAATATACAGTGGGAATATTAAAGAAGTTCAGTATGACAGAATGCAAATCCATTATGATGGATTTGAAGAAAATTAATGATGATAATTCAGACAAGATTGATCCACAACTGATTGGATCACTGATGTATTTGGTTAAAGCCAGACCTAATATATGTTATGCAACAAATGTTTTTAGTCAATCCATGAGTCAGTCGAGACTGACTCACTGGATAGCAGTAAATCATGTATTGAGATATATATGAGGCACAATTGGATATGGTCTGAGATATGCCTCCAGTGTGAACTTGAGTGTGTAGGGATATGCTGATAATAGATTGAGTAAAGATTACAATGGACCGGAAGAGCATATCTGATTTTTTTTTACCTTGGAGTTTTCCATAGTTTCCTGGTGCAATAGGAAACAAAGGTCTATGACCTTGAGAACCACAGAAGAAAAATATAAATCTTTGAGTGTGTGAAGTAGTGTGGATTCATAAGCTTCTGATAGATTTACTTGATCATGAGATGGATTCTATGATTATAACCAGAGTTGTGTGAATCTCCTTGAGAACCCTGTGTTTCATGATAGATCGAAACACGTTGAGATAAAATATCATTTTTAGAGACATGATGCAGAGGAAAGTAGTACATGTGTAGTACCTTCCTACACATGAACAAATTGCATAAATCTTCACCAAAATGACTTGGTGAAGAATACCTCTCTAGTTGATAGGGAGTGTTGATGACTACAACCAAGACAAAGTTATAGTACTTCTGTGCGATACTTGTCCTGATGGAGAATGCCTCCCTAGCTGAGAGGAAGTGTTGATGATTACAACTATGTGAGACATCCTCCAGGACATAGACTGATTGAGTTGACTTGAGAGAGAGCCCATGATTTGGGTGTGTGGTTCTTATCTGAGATAGAACTGGAATGTTGTGTTTGCCTCCTCCTTATAGAGAGTTGAGATTAAATCTAGATGATTCTCCTATGTAAAGCAGTGAGAAAGAAGATATGTTGAGTTAGACGTTCCTATGGCTGAGCACATGTGAATGTGTGAATTCCCATGATATGGGTGCATCATTCTTAGACAAAGATGAAATGATGTATTAGCCTCCTTTGAACAAAGATTTGAGATTGTGAACTCTAGGTGACTCTCCTATGTAATGTAGTGGCAAATAAGATCTATTGAGTTGGACATGCCTGTGGATGAGCACAGGTGAACATGATCCTAGTGGTTGAGCAATAGTGAGTGTGGTTCCCCCCTAAAATGCAGTGAAATGGATATGTGGAAGTCCCTGTGGATGTGCCCCTAGTGGCTAAGAATTAGTGGGTGTATGAGATCCCTTGCTATATTTTTCAAGAGTCAGACTTACCTGTAAAGGGTATAGGTTGGCCCCACCTTAATGTAAAAGATAATTAATATCGTAATTATTAATTATATTATAAGTTATTGAGGTTGGCCCTGTTGTTCCAATAAACACTTCTATTGACAGGTTCAGCCTAATATAAGTAAAGGTAAATTCCCTATTGAGGAAATATATCACAAGTGTGAGTTTGGAAATTTCAGTTAACACTTGTTCTTGGGAAAAGTGCACACCTCTCTTGGGCACTAGTCTTCTAGGGTTTTTGAGCACCCTCTTGTGTGCTAGGTCTTTATGGTGGTGGCAGTCTTTCTCTTGAAGAATATAGAAAAGGATTGGATGGGTTTTCTTTCCTTGTTGAGAAGGGTTTCCTAGGTTACTTCTTGTGTACTTGTGCATGGTGTTTCTTCTTGTGATCTTGGTTGTTGCAACAAATTGTCTATGGTTTAAGTAAAATGATAAAATGGAATGAACTTCATTCTTAAGCCTAGATTATTGAAAAATCAACACTCTGTACCCTAAAAGATAATTTTAAGTTGTCCCAAAACCACATGAAGCAATGGGTTAGTCAACATTTCTCCAAACATTGCTTTAATCAAGGGGATAATGTCTTCTTTCATCTCTATACCTATAAGAAAACATAAATCAAGGACATCAACCACTAGAAGTTATCCCCTATGTTTTATGGACCCTATAATATACTCCAATTTATAGGGATGATGTCTTAAAAATTGGCTCTACCAAACCATTCTAATCTCCACCTGGTCTTTCATGTGTCTTTCTTGAAAAGAGTGGTGGGTCCAGTTGCAGAATTCAAAACAACCTTCCTAAAACGGAAGAGGAGGGTTTTATTTGGTTACAACTAGAGGTTATTTTAGACAAATGTGACCATCATCTTTTCTAGTGCACTATCCAATAAATTTTGATCCAATGGAAGGGTACACAACTGGAAGGTGCTAGACAAGAACCAATAGAGATTCTCAACCAATTTACTTATCTATAGCCTTGAGGACAACACTACTTTGTAATAGGGAGAGGATGTTAGGATCCCACCCTAACTCCTCTAGTTAGGATAATAGGTTGTTACTTAATTTATAGGGGGCATCTCTATTAAATAAGGCCCATGCGGTAGTAGAGTGTGAAATCAATAAGTGTAAGTGTCCTCATTAAAAATGGTCCACTAGTGAGTGGTTGAGGCCTCATTAATGGAGGTCCACTAGTTAGTGGTTGAGGCCTCATTAATGGAGGTCCACTAGGTGGTTAGGGTTTTTCTCAGTTAGAAATAGTATATAGTAGTAGAATCTATGCAATTGGTTACAAAATGAATATTATTCTATTTGGATCTTTTTTTAGTTGGAGGTTTTCCACTCGGAGCTACAGGTGACAATTTCTCTTAGTTCTAAATATCAATAAAATTTACTTACTATTGTTATTTCAGATTTTAAATTTTGTTTATAGACTTTCAAAAATTATATATATTTCTATATTTCTCTAAACATTGTATTTTAGATATCAAATAACACCATGTATCCAAATCATACACAAATTACTCATTTGTTTTGAAAAATAAGAGTAAAACCCCATAAGTTGAGAGCATTCAAATATATAATTCCAACCAACATACATCACCAAAGGAAAGAATACATATATTTTCTAAGTAGAGGAAATTGCATATAAATAAACCCTCTCCTTTCTTGTGGGGGTAGAGTAATTTTAATTATAGGAGAGACGAATAGTTTAGTTGCCAATGCCCAAGGCTTGAACACAAGCAAGGGAGATTAACCAACAATTTCATCACAAGTATGAGTACTACCTCCACCATTTAATTTGAATCCAATGATGTGGAATTGATAATATATTCCATCAAATCCATTCTCATAAGTTTCCACATGGCACTCTTTCCACAAGGTTGACCATTTGTTTTTGTTTTGAAATTTCTTACTAGTAAATCTTTTTATTCAAATACTCTGATACATGAATTCTGGCAACCACCTCTCTTAATTAGCATTAATGGCAGATATTGAGGGTGGATTTAGTAACAACTCTCATACATAAGAAAGTTATGGTGCATTTACATGAGTTTTTAATGGCTATAAAGCCTTATCTTACGACCAATATTCTTCGAAAAGTTTGTAAACGAAATTTTGTTTTGATTCAGTAAGTGTTACTATGTAACCATTCCCTTAGCTCAATTACAGATAATGGATTTTCTTTTTAATAGTTTGTATATTCATGGTTTCCATATTATTTTCCCATAGGATAATTCTCTTGTTTATATGATGATGAAGGATTAATCAACCACATATCATGGCAAGCCAGAATCCTAGAAGACCAAAGGGCTATGCTTATTTCCAGTTAGCCTCCACGCCTAAAACTTTGTCTCGCCCAACTAAGGCTTTGGTGACAGACACTACCCCCCACATTGGTGAATACCACAATCCTGGATATGGGGATATCTACAAAATTTTCAATTCTGGAGAATTTCTTGTAGAAGACAAGAACATGGAAATTTATCAGAACATCCAAAAAAGTGACATTCATCTGGTTGCTTCCCGACCAACTCTTTTTCCCTACAATGAGGCTGGACTATGGTGCTTCAAGCAATATTACGTAAAAAACACAACCATCATGAGAAAGCAGGGGAATCATGTGGCATCCCTAAGGCCTAAAGACATTGTTTTGAGATTTTGACTTCTTTCAAACAAAACAAATCCACTCATATATCCGATCACATTCATGAATGGGGACGGAGACGATGTCTCATTAAACTTGAACTCCCCGATTAGTTGCTGGAAGAATGGTTCACAAAATCATTTGTGAATGACATCGATCGTGGCATTGCCATGGGTGGAGTAATCACAAAAGAACAGGCCATAAGTTGTGCAAGAGATAAATTATTGCCCAACAGACGCTTTCTTCAAATACTTTATCGAGCGTGAAAATAGCAAGGTCGCTCGGCTATCTTTTCATGTTTAGAGAATCTGAAAAGAGCTTAAAGAGGAATCCAGGGGGGTTCCTTTTTCGTATAACCTTGTTGAGCCCGAAAAAGTGATAAAAGTATGCTCGATCGTGTTCTCATGTATTTTCGATCATGAGAATGGACAAAGACCAAGCTCGAGGTTTTATACAAAAACCATAAAAAACAATCAAAACACGTGATGAAAAAAGAAAAATTATGTCTTTATCCCTGTATATGAACATCGAAGTCATTACGCCTGCAAAAGTTACACTCAAAAGGACATTAGGGTTTAGGTTTTAATCAATAAATAATTATAAAAATTCAAATAACATGGTAAAAGTAAATATAAATAAATAAAAACTCTTTTTACCATATCATTTTCACTTTTCACTATTTGAACCCAAAAACCCCTCTTTTACCCTCAAAATTCGGCGTCAGATTGCAGGATACATCAAGGCCCTCCTGTGACGAGTTTTGTTCTGTCAACTTCAGCTCATTATCCGGAAACAATAATTATAAATTGTTTGTTACCTTGGAACTTGAATGCCTCAATGGCAGGTTTCCTCGCTTTCGACAGTGGGTTTACATCATTGACCCATGATCTAAAGATTCTGTCGAATGTTCGATTTCAACTCATTCATTCACACTCGATGGATCATACTAGAGTACCTTGGGAGTCATTGACATCAATGGTGATTTCCCTTGCACTTGTTAACAGTTTCATCAATGACCGGTAATCAAGTGGTTTCTGCCATGTTCGACTTCAACACATGTAATCACATGGTTAGATTCGTACTTTTGGGCGATGAGATTGAAGACCCTGGATATCATCTCTTTGTCCAGGTTGCAATGGAGTATGTATAATTTGTGACACATAGATCCACTTTGTATGTCTCGTGGCTATGTCATCTTAATTTGAAATTTCTCGCATAGATCCACAGTGTATTTCTGGTGGCTATGCTATATTTTGACAGCATGGATCCACAATGTATGATTGGTGGCCATGACTTATGTCTACAATGTCATCCATATATGATCTGAGTATGGGAATGCCTACCTCAAAATTGATATATTTGATATTCTGTAGATGCTTGGTTGTTCGCAGGTTTCCGATTAGGTGTGCTCCTGGTTTCCGACACACACATGCAGCTTACAAAGTCTTTCGGTTGTCACTGATTCTGGCCTCATACTTTGGGGGGCATTATGTTACCCATGATTTTGATCATGATGATGTTGTACTCAGGCTCCTCATAAGAACTTTCTCCTGAGTAAATTGGCATTCATCTCTTCTCAGAAAACATACTTTTGAAGAGAGTTCACGGGTTGCTAATATACTAGGGTGCGAGAATGAACCATTCTCACAGGCTGCCTTAAGCTAGGGTGCGAACTTCTCACACTATTTTATATATCTAGGGTGCAAACCTTCTCTAAATCTTGGAAAAAGATGGATTCTCGATGGTTATAGAAAGGAATCTTCTAGAAGAATGGGTTGGCATTCGAATGGTTATCCTTGTACTGGATTCCCTGATATTGTGGGATCATTATTATCCAAGTAACCATCTCATTATCTCCTATATATTGAGAGAATTCTCATGGAAAAGGTTAAGAAAGATTCATTGGAGAATTGGTGAAAGAATTGTGTGAAGGACTTAGCTTGAATAGGAGATTGGAGACTCTAGCAAAGTCTATCAAGAGGATTTGATCTTCTTCATACAAGGATTGAGCAAGTGTGTGTATTGGAGCCAAGAGCCATCGAAAGGAAGCTTGCGACATCAAGGCGATCAGGTTGTAATCTTTACTTTCAATTAATATGATACAGTGGCATGTCCCTTTCCCATAAAGTCGTTCTCACTTTATTGTGTAATTCCTTGATCATACACATAAGTTGACAGTTGAATATATTTTGCTATCTTCACTTTGGTTGGTTTTTTTTGTCTTGGCCTTGACCTCACGAGAGCACCGGAGCGAAGTGGGAGCAACAGAGACCCTAGGAAGCTATACTAAGGTATGTTACTAGTTCCTTCCTACTAGCTAATTCAATGGTCAAAACTTAGGGAAAGAGTCATGTCCTGTCCTGTTTTGTTCTAGATCCAGGTGGATCTAGGGAGATCTGTTAGTGTCCGCACCTACCTTTTAGTCCGATAACAAAATTATCGCCCGAAAAAGGGAAGAGGTAAGAATAAGGAGGACAAAAACACTTCTCAAGAAGAGCGAACCAAAACTACCCCAGTTGACGATCAGGAGAAGCGCAAACCACGATACCCTTGTCTTATTTGTGGTGATGATCACTACACGAAGGATTGTCCATTCCGCGTCAAGGTCAATAAGTTCCTTCAAGGAGCTCCAAACCCACCTGCTCTGGTTGTTTTGTCCCAACCCTTCCCATCTCAACAACAGGCTCAGTTGGTCATTCACGACCAACCCTCATCTTCTACTACATCCTATGTTTTGATGTGTACTGGCGATTCAAAGCAGAGCGACGTTGCACTCACTACTCAAGCCAAAGATTATTCTCCCTCTAAAGAGAAGGTTGATGATCTACCTCCTTACTTGGTACAACCCTCTCCCGTGACTCCACTTACCAATGGTCCTCTTCATCTCGAACGATCGAGCCTCGAAATAGTTCTTCGACCCCCCCAAAGGGCGTTGTTCAGAAATTGGCTTTCAATCCTCATGCTCGTGCCGCCCAGAACTACAATATTGTTGAATATCTATCCCAAGCACCTTCTGCGATGTCAACCCTCAAAGTCCTACAGAGTTGTCCCACACAATGGAAGGCACTGTTGAAAGATATCGGTGGAATCGACCCGACGGATATGAATTTAATCATATTTGACTTGGAAGATCACATTCCAAGGTTACCCCCTCAACTCGCATTCCAGATCCAAGTGATTGTCTCTGACAAAAACATTTGTCAAACCGTTATCGACGAGGGTGCCTTGATGTGTGTCATGTCTCTTTCTTGCTAGAAAGCCATTGGCTTTTCCCCTTTGAATGAATCCCAGAACACTCTTAAAGCCTTCAATGGCTCTAGTTTTAATCCCTACGGTGTCCTTCCTTCATTTCCCATTACGTTAGAAGGAAAAATGGTCCAAGTCGAAGTGGAAGTCTTTGACACTCCCCTTGATTACAATCTTCTGCTTGGCCGCAGCTGGATCGATTCCATGCGCGTCGTTGTGTCGACCCTTTTCTGGGTGGTACGTTTCCCACATCAAGGAAAGTTGTCTTTGGGACCTCACCTTCTTTAATTCCGATACCCATACTAGCAATGTACCATTCATCGCTAAAACCCCACCGGGTTATGAGAATGTCAATGTAGACCTTCTAAAAGATTCTTCGTTAATGGGCACTTTCCCCATTCCATCGCCTAATGTTCCACGCTCGTTTGTTGCTTCAATCAACATGATCTCCACTTCGATTCATGAACTTCCTGTGTCTCATGACCCCTAGATAGTACCTAACCCCGACGATCATCTTCGTTACGACGAAGAAATGCCGTTAAGTCCGGTTGAATCTGCCTATCAAGCCATTCAATCGAAAACACCTTCTACCCCCTCTCTTGGTGAGTTGTCTCCCGATCCTTTCTGTGTCATTTTTCCCACCGACGAGATGATCATGTCTATCATGGAAGACACCCCTTGGGATGATGGAAATCATCATCCCATCCTCTTTCTGGAGCAACATACCATTGAGAACTATCAACGGATCTCGACCCCGTCGACCGTTTTTGTCATCTCAGCCATTCCCGAGTCCGCACCGATGTGTTTTCTGAAGGGAACTTAAGTAATATCTCGCCCACTATTCCCCTTGACATATCCGTCAAACCTGGGATTGTCGAAAATGTCCATATCGGAGCTTCGTGTTCTTCTGACGAAGTCATCACATACACATCCCTCTTCAAAGAGTTTCGTGACATCCTCTCTTGGAGCTACAAAGAAATGTCGGGTATCGACCCCGAGATTGTGATACATGAGATAAAGACATACCTCGACGCTAAAACCATCTGGCAACGCCTTCATCCAGTTCACCCACATAAAGCGGCTGCTATCAAACTCGAAGTCGAGAAACTTCTTAAAGCCGTCTTTATTTATTCGGTGGCTCTCACAGACTGGGTTTCCAATCTTGTCCCGATCGACAAGAAACAAGGCACAATTCGTGTATGCGTTGATTATAGGGATATCAACAAAGCTTGTCCCAAAGACAACTTTCCTACCCCTTTCGTCGATCAGATTGTCGACGATTGTGTTGGAAGTGAAATCTTATCTCTCATGGATGGTTTCTCCAACTATAATCAAATCAACATTGTTCCCGAGGATCAACATAAGACTGCTTTTATTTGTCCTTGGGGTAATTTTTCCTATCAGAAACTCCCTTTTGGTCTCAAGAACACTGGTGCAAATTTTCAACACGCTATGTCTTATTCTTTCCATGATATCAAGCACATCGTTCAACCATATTTGGACGATTTACCTGCTCACTCAATGTGCCGAGTCAATCACCCAACCCACCTCCGAGCCATTTTCGTCCGCTATCGGTTCTACCGTATACGTTTGAATCCTCATAAGTGAATTTTATGCATGGAATCTGGCCGAATTATCAGTTTTATCATTTCATGTCAAGGGATCTGGGTGGATCCTTTAAAGGTTGAGGCAATCCTTAATCTCCCTCCTCCTTCTACACTTCGCCAGTTACAAAGTTTGCAGGGGAAAGAAAACTGTCTTCATCATTTTATCCCAAATTATGCCGAGATAACTCGTGGATTTACGCGACTCTTAAAAAAGGGTTCAGAGTTCATCTGGGATACCATCTCCATCAATGCTTTCAAATCTTTGAAATTATCCCTAACGCATGCTCCGATTCTCTTTCCCCCAGATTACAGTCGCGATTATTTCCTCTACCTTGCTGCCTCGGATTACACCATTGGTATGGTTCTCATCCAAGAGGATGATGCTAATGACGAACATGTTATATACTACTTGAGTCAAAGTCTAACGCCTACTGAAATCAAGTATTTACATGTCGAAAAACTGGCCTTGGCTGCTGTCCAAGCCATCCAACGCTTCCGGCACTATATCCTCTCACACAAGACTACAGTGATTTCCAACTGCAACCCTATGCAACACATTCTCACACGTCAATTTCTATGGGGAAAATACTCCAAATGTATTTTGATACTCCAAGAGTTTGACCTGGAATTCGAACGCGCCAAGTCCAAGAAGTCCTTAGTATTTGCTGAGTTGATATGGGACTTTCCCCATTCTGAAATGGACAATGTAGCAGTTGATTCATTACCCAATGAATCCCTTTTTCTTATTATCACTGATGATATTTGGTATGGTGATATCATTATATATCTCCAAACCCAAACTTTCCAGCCAACTTTGTCTAGTAATGACCGACGTCGCATACACTATCAAGCCCATCAATACATTATCCTCGGGGATACTCTTTATCGTCGGGGGATTGACTCTGTTTTTCGCCGCTGTCTAACGTTCGACGAAGCCAAGAAAGCTCTAAATGACTGCCATTCTGGAGCCTATGGTGGTCATATGTTTGGGTATGCTACTGCCCAGAATATTTTATGAGCAGGGTATTTTTGGCCTTCTTTATTTAACGATTGCATAATTGTCGTTCAAAAGTGCCATGCTTGCCAGACCTATAATAACAAGATACGGTCACATCCCGCTCCTCTTCACCTCGTGGTCTCCATTGGTCCCTTTTCAAAATGGGGCATCGATTTCATGACATGTCACCCTCACTCAGCCATGGGGCATGGCTACATTATTGTAGCCATCGATTACTTTACGAAATGGGTCGAGGCGATGCCGACATTTGACAACACTGGAAAGAATGCAGCATTATTCATTTTTAATCACATCATAGCTCGTTTTGGTGTTCCCCAAGCTATCATCACCGATCACGGTAGCCACTTTAGAAACTTCATGATGTCCAAACTTATTGAAAGGTTGGGTCTTCGCCATGATAGCTCAATGCCCTATTACCCCCAAGCCAACGGCCAAGTCGAAGCAATTAACAAATTTCTCATAACTATGCTTCGATGAATGATAGGGATTCACAAAAAAAGTTGGCACACAATGTTGTTTTCGACATTGTGGGCTTACCGGACATCCGTCAAGTCTACTACTGGGTTTACACCTTTCCGGTTAGTCTATGGTTTGGAAGCTATTCTCCCGATTGAATGCGAGATACCCTCTTTAAAACTAGTTGTTGAAATCCTACCAAACACTTCTGCTGAGGAAGAACGTCTATTGTATCTTATGTGATTATATGAAACTCGACATGATGCTACCCTAGTCATAGAAGCCCCAAAAAAGTGTGTCAAGGCCCAATACGACAAACATGTCAAGCCTCGCGTTTTCTCTGAAGGAGATTTCGTTCTCCTCTATGAAGGAGATGTCGTTGGTTTGTGTTGTCTTGGTCTTGACCTCATGAGAGCACCGAAGCGAAGTGGGAGCAACAGAGACCCTAGAAAGAGATACTAAGGTATGTTATTAGTTCCTTCCTACTAGCTAATTCAATGGTCAAAACTTAGGGAAAGAGTCATGTCTTGTCCTGTTTTGTTCTAGATCCAGGTGGATCTAGGGAGATCTGTTAGTGTCCGCACCTACCAATTAGTTCAATAATATTTGACCTTCAACACTGTGATATTGTCCTATCACGCTCGACCTCTGCGTATCCCCTTCGGGAGGTACGCAGTAACCATGGTGTACTAAAAATATCTCGGTACACTATCATGACTCACCGCACTGGGTAGAGGCGAGATGTAGTCAGGTAATATGGTTGGTATTAGCTTCACATTTTCTAGGTCCTCTATGTGCTTGGTTCTCTTTTCTGCTGCTGGTCGGGATGGTATAGATCCATGAGCAGTCGATGGAGAGGCTTGTAATCCTCTCATCGATGACGCTTGTATACCCTCAAACATTACTCTTTCAGACGTTACTCTTTCAGTCATGAGGTCGATGAGTACCTCCTTCACAAACTCTTCGACTGTGCTAAGTTCTTCGGACATACACGCTCGTGGTTTCCTATCTCGGGTTTGAAGAATAAATACTCAATACAATAGGATGGATAGTGATATATTGATGACCACTGTGTGAAAGCAATAAATCTATGAGCTCAGATAATCACGGTTGGAAAAAATGTTCTTGGTGCAATGTTCGATGGAATAAGTAGATAAATAGGAAACAAATCTCTCCAACGGGCGAGAATCCTTCACTAATTCAGTTATGTCGGTTACGGTGTGGTCCCAATGGTCTAGTGGCAAGCCTTCTAACCATAAATTCATTTCTACCCATTCAAGGTATCAGTCTAATGGTTATACTGTTCCCAACGGCTATATTTATTAACCATGGTGAAGTGTCATGTGACGTTGTTCTGATATCCCGACGAAGTTCCAGTTTTGCAAATTTTCCTTCTACGAAGTTCCCTCTGGAACCTTCTGTAACTTTTCAAACTTTGATCTCTTCTTGCTTAGTTTTCTAGCCTGCTTTCCAATGAGCTTCATCTCGGTATTCCTCTTTTCATTCTGATTCTTATCTCCTCTTGGCACAGTGACTTCACGTTGTTGAGATTCTTTCCTAGGATTTGAGGGAAATACTTCTTCTGAAATAGGTGCTTCAGTCTTCTATGAGTATTATTGTGTTCTTCCAATGTCAACATCCAAGTCTCTGGTTTTCAATAGCTTCGATTTGTTCTCCTGTTCTGCAATCAAGTGTGTGATCTTCCTCGTCATGAAATATTTTAACTCTTGTTTCTTCTTCTCTAGGACTTCTTCTTCTTTCCTTTTGTCATGATCCCTCTCAATCCAAGGTTTTCCTAGTAATATAGAAAATGGGCCATTGTTCTCAATAAATTTAACAACTTCAAATTCTTCCTTTGTCGAAGTTCCATGAGCCCTCATAGATATATGGGTGAGATTTCCACATAGGTTTATCAGCTTTCCTATAAATAATCCTATTCCCCCCAATGAAAGAATCATAGTAGGCTTTCCTAAGGTTTCCCAAGTTATTTTTGTTATAATATTCACCCGTGTTTCCTCATCCAGAACACAGTCAATGTCGAAGTCTCCTATTCTTGATTCTATGCACTCTTTTTCTTTGAAGATCTCTGATAAGTTGATATTTCGGTGGTCATTCAGGGTTTCTTTCATTTGCAGTAATACATTCTCTAATTCTTTCTGGGGTTCTACCATGGTCTTAGTGTCTTGACCTTTCTCAAGGTCTTCTTGTCTCATATTCATTCTTTCAACCTTAGCAATCATTCTAGGGCAATCCATAACTTCATGATCCACAGCTTTACAACAAATACAACTAGGTATTCTACCAGGGCATTCCTTAGCAAGATTTCCCGGTCTTCTGCAACTGTAACAAAGAGTTAATCCTCTCTTTCTTTTAAATGATCCCAAACCTTTCCTGTACTATGCACTAGAATCATAGTAGCTAACCTGCAAAAAATTCTTTCTAGGATCCTGCATCCATTTGTTAGTCCAAACATTCTTTCTATGCATAGGTATAACATATCTTTCATTATTTCTATCATATCTACTCATATCAAACCTCTTTTCTTTTAGTTGTGCCCTAGTTTTTAGGCTAGGACAAAATTTATCAAATATACCTAGATCCATATTTTTGAAACAAAAATTTCCACTAATATTACTTTCATCATAGCACAAAGCTTCTAGATCTAAAACTTTTCACTATTCTTATCTCTATTAGAGCACAAAGCATTCAATTCTTACCTATTTTCTTCAAATCGGGCTTCTTTTCTTAGCACGGAGCTTCACAAATCAAGTATAATACTGCACACTAGGGTGATAGATCTACGCACAGAGCTTTCACAATTTTAGGTCAGATCTTTGCACAAAGATTTTCTTTCCTTAGTTCCTAGCAATCATAGTTTCAGTCCCGGCAACGGAACCATTTGTTGGCACAAGGGAAGACCCAGAGGTAGGGGTTCAACGCTACAACAACGCACCAACAAAACCGTAACTACCGACCCTTTTGGTAAGACCTGTGAAGCAGATGAAGTCTCACCTGAGGTAGAGGCAGGGGTGGTTGCAGGACCCCGGTGTCTACAACCTTAGCTGGGACATAGATATGTGATTGTAACAACTTGACAAAGCACTTAGTAATATAGTTCATCAATGTTTAACCAACATCTACTTTGCAGGTAAAACCCTAATTACAGAGCATCGTATTATTAAACCATATCTGGCATCTAGTAACACTTATCATGACGAAACAGATCAGATCTAGCAGATTCATCACTAATCAAATTTACACAAGTCAGATCCAACATTTACTCTCACTATTAAGCACAAAGCAACAATAGATCTACCTATCATTCATCTATATCAAAGAACTAAGCAAGTAAATACACAAAAACATTAATGCATCACACAAAGCATTCACAACACAGGATGTACATGGTTCACCCCCACCCTGGGGCTACATCCACCAACTCTTTGTCTTATTTATTATATTTCTTCAACCTTCTTACATGCACAGAGCCTTCAGATCAACTTCACAGAGGACAGGAGATCTTCACACTCTTTGCTAGATCCTCCTTACCCAAGCTAGGTTATAGCACAAAGCCTACATAAAGTCCCTTACAGCCACTTTCAATCAGCCTTGAAAACATACACAAAGAAATTACAAATTTTACTTGCACTCAACACCACTTACAACTGACTTGTCATTCACACTTAGCCATTCATACTCAATTCATCGCCTAACATCTATTTATACATTAAAAAATCGGGCCTAAACATGGGTAAACCCATGGGCCGACATCCCCATACCCATTACATAATCCCAAATCCAAAAATACCTAAAAGGGGGCTAATATCCCACTATATTTTCTTCTTCTTGTGCTCCACCTTCGACAGCCTATCGAAGTCCCAAAAATAGGTCCAACATGACCAAGGATCCTCAAAACTTGGTCAAGGGCCAACAATAATCCATGAGAAGAGGAAGTAGAATCTCTGTCAAAATTCTTTCATATTGTTTTTACAATATATCGGTGATCCATGTGGATATCAGTGGGCACCCACATTTTCCAACTGGATCCATGTGGTAATTTACTATTTTTAGCAGTTTTTAATTTCTATGGCCATTTTGAGGGCCTAAATGAAGGTTTTTCTGGATCGAGATTCTCAATTATATTTTAAGGCTCTTATTGAGCCCCCAAAATTAATATCCTCAATGATACCTTTCCAACGAGCTATCATGCGCCCCAAACAGAGATTGTTTTCCAAATTTACACCCCCGAGAAGTTGATACACCAAACTACCCAAAATGGGGTCTACAAAACTGTTGGATTTTAATCTTCCAGGGTAAGGGTTTTGGATTTTATTTATGATAAAAAGGCCTTTGGATACTCATTGTAAAATCATCTTCTTGCGAATTAGAGTAGCGAACACATCTCTTCTCAGAGATAAGCTGCCACCATTCTAGCGAGTCTTTCACTCTGTATTTTTACAGTCTTTGTACAATTTCGCTCATTAATAGAAAATTGTGTATTACTGTATATTTTTGTTTATGGTTGCATCTATGATACATTCCTGTTATACTATTGGATATCCAAGATATCATTGTACTTTTCTTTATTATATCTCCTCTCTCATTTCGTGTCGAAAATAATATGGATCAGTGGTATCAGAGTAGGTTGCTCTTGATCGTTTTTCAGTGCATGACCCCAACAAGGTCCGATTATAGCAAGTTGGGTATCGATCTTGTCTCTCTTGAGGATAATCTCTCTCGAACGCCCAATAAACCCTCCATGGTGGAACAAAATAAAAATGACAAAGAAGACGATTATATTAATTTGTTTCTTGAGAAAACTCTCACGTAACAGAGGGACAAAATGATGGAGAATTTTTCCCACATTATTCAATGACTGTCGATAAAAATAGGAATGTCTTCATCAAGCGACCACTTTGGAGGCACTTCCCCTTTCAAGGTACAATTTAATTTTCATATTACCATATTTGAAGGACAGATAGATGTAGATACCCTAGAAAAATGGTTAAATCTGCTAGAAGGTTATTTCTCTGTTCATAATTTCTCCGACAAGGAAAAGATCACCTTCTCACTCCTTAAGTCTCTCCCCCATGTCAAACATTGGTGGGAAACTTACTGGGAGAAAATTTCCACAAAGGAGTTTGGAATATATGGGATTGAGCCCACTTGGGAATTTTTTGTGGATGCGGTAAAGGAACAGTATTACCTTGTTGGCAACTATGAGGACTAGTACATGAGATGGACCATACTGTGGCAAGAGAGGGGTCAAGCAGTTCTAGAGTTCACCAATACCTTCCATAACTTGTGCACCAAGATGGGTATCAAAGAATCCAAATGACATTTGGTTCTGAAATACCATGGGGATCTACATAGATACATCCAAACTAAAATGGATTTTCTGGACATCTCATCAGTCGATGTTGCTTATCGATATGTTGCTAAAATTGAGCAGAAATTTAAGCACCAGAAAAAATGGTAGTTCAGGTATGAAAATACACAACAACAAAAGTATGATAAATATGAACCCAACAAACAGTCTACTGAAAACCAGTCCAAGCCACAGGAAAAGAAGGGTCACAGAAAGACGAAGAAGGACACCAGAAATTGTGCAATTTCCACAAAATCCCCTGGAAAAATAGTGATGAATGTTGCTCAAAAAAATCATTAGTGGTCGATATCAAAGACAAGGAGATGAACCTTGATTCAGAAAATACTAATAGAAGACAACTCATCAACACATACCCCACTGCTATTTTCGCAACCACAACAATTCAACCAGAAGAACCAATAGATCCTGAAGAGGGGGAGCACATTTTTCATTCATAGATGTGGGTGAAGGGGACTCCGCTGCATTTTATTGTTGATAACGGAAGCCAGAAGAACCTCATCTCAAAGAAGGTCGTCAAACAATTTTGATTGTTGACAACATGACACCCGCGACCATACCACATTGGGTGGCTTCGCCAGGGATGAGATCTTTGTGTTAGCCAGCAGTATTGATTTTCATACGACATCGAGCCCTTCAAGGATGAGGTATTATGTGATGTTTCCCTACTGGATGTCTATGATGTTCTCTTGGGCCAACCATATATGTGGAAGCGCCATGCTATCTATGAGTCTCAAACCCGTAGTGTAATTTTTACTCTAGGGGGTCATCTCTATAGGATACCGGAGGTAGTTCCAACTACTGTCCCACCTAAAAAATGTTGCAAGGTAGTATCTCATACTACAAAATTCAGCTTCTTCACGATCAATTCAAAAGGTGAATGAAAGGATACTACAACCACTATAGCCTTTGCCTAAGCACCTTCTATCCAATAGAAGCAGGTTGGAAATATTGCAGCAAAGTGAAAATATTCCTTCTGCAGAAAGTCATCTCATGTATCCCAACTGGTTGAACATATTCAACCCTACCAGCAATAGGTTCATGAAAACCTTCCACAAACCAAGTAGTGCAACATCTCCAATGTTGGACAACTTAGAGGGGGGGGTGAATCAGTTGTTACCGTGCTTAAAATATTATGCTTCTTTTTAAAATATTTACAAGGCACTCAATGATGATCACAATAATGCAAGGAAATAAACAATGGCACATTTAGTCACATATATGAGAAACAAAGAGACAGATATTTCCTAAGGAAACCCATACAGGGTAAAAATCTCTTCTTCTTTATATGATAAGTATTATTTACATTCTTTAAATTATCATACATATGAGCACCAACTCATTGTGAGGCTACAACCTTTGTTTTGCAAGCTGCAACTTGATGAGAGAACCAACTCTCTGTTTTTCTCTATCACCCACTAGAAGGAAGCACCAACTCCCTGGTTTCTCCAGCACCAACTAGAAGGAAGCACCAACTCCCTGTGTTCAAGCACCCACTTGAAACTCTGAGGACACCAGTCCTCCCTAGCACCTCCAAACCACCCTGGATTATGAATATGAAATACTGAAACCTATTACAGTGATACAGTGTTCAATAACAGCTTACCAGTCTCATCATTGTTCTGCAAGATTTTGCTACTTAGACTTCTTCACTGTCTTCCAGCATGTATCTGCTGCCCATTCTATTCTTATGGTTTTTTTTTATGCTCTGTGCGCCATGTCCATTCACTGCATAGTTCTTCTTCTGTGATTTTTAGTTGTTGCACTATGATCCTTCTTCATGCATGAATCACCTTCAACAACAACATTCACAGCAACTCCAGCAGCAACATCAACAACATCTCTTCTATGTACTATGTATTTATAGATTTTGTGCACCTTGTGCATGCAATGCGTGCAATACCTCTACATACTCACACCACGCCGATATCCTCCACAACTAGAGTGCTCTGTCCGATCATCATCATGACTCTTCAGCTTCTCTGGCCGTTTTTCCACTCATTCAACATCACTGTATGTTATGCTGAGATTCCTCAGCCTCTCTGGCAGTTGATACTCTTTTTCTTCTCTGTGAAAATTGAGCTCACCTTCTCTATTCCAGTTACAGTCTTCAACACTCATCCAGCTGTCAATCACCTCCACGAGCATCTTCATCCCTCTTGAATATTCCAAGAGATTCTTCATCTCCTCTGTCAATCACCCTGAAGTGTCTTCGAGTCCTCTAGTAGAAACCATCAGTGGTTTCTGGCAGTTACACTATGACGTGCAACAGTATCCCTCCGATCTCCTTCAGTTTCATCTGCACCGTTGGATTAGCTCTGAAGGATATTTTCGTGATTCATGTGTTTCACACTTTCTCAATTTGGAGATTCTACGATGAGGCATCTTGACTCTTCATGTCGTGAGCTCTGAAAAGGAGCTTGGTTTCTCTAGCTCCTCCTCTACGTGACCATGAGTGGTGACCACTGGTTACAACGACATTTCACCTTTTTGGTATTTCAACATTCGTACCAGAAGCGATCCCCAAAATTTCGAGGTGGAGCTTATCTGCACTAGGTCCTTCCTCAACGTGACCACAAGCGGTGACCACTGTCTGCGCTAAAAGGTGTTGCGAACTCATGATCTTCATCGACCCTGATCGACGGTCCACGATATCGATGAATCAACGGTCTAGATATTTTTGTGTTCTCTCATCTCATTATTCCTTAGATGGAGGCTCTCGTCACTCCAAGTCGCGATAGGCGAAACTCTGAAATGGAGTCGGATCAACGATCCAGAATCTTGGTGTATTGACGGTCTAGATCTTATCGTGAGTTCGCATCTCACGATTCCTGTGATGGAGGTTCTCGTCACTCCAAGTTGCGATAGGCGAAGCTGCGAGATGGAGCTCAAATCAACGGTCCACGTTATTGGTGATCCGATGGTCCTGAACTTATCATGAGTTCACATCTCGTGATTCCTGTGATGGAGGTTCTCGTCACTCCAAGTCACGATAGGCGAAGATTTGAGATGGAGTTGGATCAACGGTCTAGAACAAACCTTGATCTGACAGCTAAGATAGTTTCATGATTTCACATATCGTGAATTCAAGAGGTTAGGTAACCCCGTTCCGTTGACTTTCCAGTCAACGACATGATGATCCTTCACCACGTGTCCTATGATTCGACGGTCCAGATCTGATCTTGATTTGACGGCTAAGATCATATCGTGATTTTGCATATTGTGAGTTTAAACCTCTTTCCTTTGAATTTCTCGACCTGTGAAACTCTGAAATGGAATCTTTGTGGTGCTCTAATTTTTCGCCACGCGTCCTCTTGATCCAACGGTCCACGACCATCCTTTCTGACGTGGTCTGTCATATTCACCTCCTGGATCTGGCGGCCTAGATCACACCTTGATCCAACGACTAGGATTATTTCTCCATTTCGCGATTTGAGCACTTTGCGATTTCGCCACTTCGCAATTTTGCCACTTCGTGATTTT
>ML865292.1:0-12821 GCA_009831015.1 Picea engelmannii | reverse complement strand
AGAGCTCTATTACAATAATCTCCAAGCTAGGGTTCTCATACCCTTGACTCCTATTTATACTAAATATGTCTATCAAAAGAAGCATCTAGAGGAAGATCCTTCTAGAAGCAGAAGCTTCTATTAGGTCTTCTTACATTTGAATTATTCTATTTTATTGCAAGGCCTTATTAATATTGACCTTTACTACATTCAAATATATTAATCTACCTATGTTGGGGTTAGGACCCTAACATTTTTCTAGTTATTTCACACACTTAATGAATGAATGGTTAATATGAATATGTTATATGATGTTTTTTCACACACAATAAATGATATAATGAATGAATGTTAAGTAGATTGGTAAGAATGAATTCCTCACATCCCTTCAGGACTGCAGAAACTTGGTTCTTGTAGTCACCATAGATACCACAGATGAGACTTCACCTACTTGTTGTTGATGTTGAAAGGGCCAATATCTTTAGGGTTTTGTTGGTGAATTAATGTCGAACCCTAGGTCTGCCCACTGTGCGCCAAAAAATGGTTTTGTTGATGAATAAGTACTAAAGCATTGTCGGAAACATGTTTTGTAATTTTTGTAAGTCTGTTGGACATGATGAAAAAAAATGTCGCACATTTTATTTGATGAGAGAGCATAGAACAGATACATACAGGGTCTAAGGGGAAGAAGGATAGGAAGGAGGGGTACCACAATATAATACTCTAAGAGATTACAATCAAGGAGGAATAGGAGGATTCAAAGGTCATGGAAGAGGAGGATTTGGTAAAGGAAGAGGCCCAATTACATGTTATAACTGTAACCAACCTGGGAATTTGGTGTGTAACTATTGCTACCTTAAGTCATTTGTTATGCTCCTCTGCAACTATCATCTGCACATTCGGGTTCCTATTTTCTTGCCACTTTGCGATCAACTGTGAACAATATTTTTTCGCATGGTCCAATTGTCTACAGTAAGTGCATGTCATGCAAGGATTTGGACATGTGTTTGTTTATTGTTCTGGTTATTGTGCACACTTAATGAATAAATTGTTCGTATGGATATGATATCTTATGGCTATGTGCACATAATAAATGGTATAATGAATGAATGTTAAGTAGACTGGTAAGAATGAATGCCTCACAACCCTTCACGACCATGGAAACCTGGTTCTTGCAGTCCCCATAGATACCTTAGGTGATATTTTACCTACTTTAGGGTGATGCTGAAATGGTCGGTATCTTTAGGGTTTTGTAGGTGACTTAATTTTGAACCCTAGGTCTTCCCACCGTGCGCAAAAAAATGGTTCCATTGTCAAGAACTAAGGTAAGATATGAGATTTTGTCACTTGTAGTTAGTGAGGGAAGTAAGGATAATACTAAAGGTAGCTAGAGTAGTAGTATTCCAAGTCAGAATCAACTAGTGTCACCGGGGACAAATACCATGTAGAACACAATGGAAGGAGTAGAACCCACTCCGAGGATGCATGTCTTTCACTGAGCAGGTTTAGAGGATCCATAACAACATTTGTTTGTTTATGAATCAATATGGATAGTGAAGAATGTCTAGGATGATGATGAAAATATTTCACAGTTGGCAACGAAGTTAAAAAAATGTGCATTACTATGGTATATGAAGTATCGGTCTACTGCACTTGCGGGAAAAACTAGAACATTAACATACATTAAACATGATTTGTTGAAAGAGTTTCAGAAGAAGAATTTTGAGTCACAGTGTATTACAGAGTTGAAAGAGATCAATTAGTTGTCAAATGAATCAGTATGGATTTTGATCAAAGATTCAACATCTTAAAGGATCGATTGAAATTCCAGATTCCAGATGAGCAACATAGGGAGTGGTTTATTACATGATTGTTTCCGCATAAATGTTTCCTTTTGACAAAGAAAAACATTATGATGTAGGCAGAATCCCTAGAAATCACTATGAAATTAGAATCATCCACTATAGGAGAGAATGACACAGGAATGGCTCAATTTCAGTCATAGTTATTAGCACTGACTATTCAGTTACATGAGATTGCAAAAGGAAAGGAAAATAATGAGGAAGTCTAGTGTGATACATGCAGAACATAAGGTCATCATCAGAACGAGTGTCCATATTTTAAGGAATATTTTACCACAAGAGCTCTGGATCCTTTAGGAGTATGGTGTGAGATATGTAAAACGATGGGCCATCATCCTATTGCTTTCCCATTGATGCAGAAGTACCAGAGTACTTATAGAAACCTATTTTGTAATTTTTGTAAGTTTGTCGGACATGATGGAAAAGAATGTCATGCATTTGATTTGATGAGAGAGCGCACAATGGATGCATACAGGGTCCAAAGGGAAGAAGGACCAGAAGGTGTGGTATTATAGTATAATACTCCAAGAGGTTAGAATAAAGGAGGAAGAGGAGGATTTAGAGGTCACGTAAGAGGAGGATTTGGTAGAGGAAGAGTCCCAATTATATGTTATAACTGTAACCAACCTTGGAATTTGGTGGACGATTGTCTAAATCCCTCCACGACATGCACTTACTATAGACAATTGGACCATGTGATAGAATTCAGTCCACAGTTGATCATAAAGTGGTGAGAAAACAGGAACCAGAATGTGCAGATGGTAGTTGCAGAGGAGATCGATGGATGACTTAAGGTAGAAACAATTACACGCTAAGGAGTGATAACATGAGATGATGTGATAAAGCAAGGAAAGCATACCAAGTTGTGGGTAAGGAAAACAACAGAGCCTCCTCCATTATTTGACCCTAGAAAGGAGAGGGACATGTACAAGTAAGAGAGGAAAGAATTGATAGGATCATAATAGATAGCATCAACTTCAACCACACCACCTTTGTATGAGAGGCCACATGTGTACGGTATGCCTCCAACATATGACCACACGAATACAAAAAGGAAATTTGAGAAGGTAAGTACTTTGAAAAGTTTCTTAAAGAGTTGTCTAGAGTTAATTAAGGATGAAACTACGTTAAGCATGATGTGTGGGATGATTGATCATTATGAGTAATATAGGGAAGAAGTTGTCGCACAACGATTAGTTAACCAGGTACATCAGAAGAGAAGGACAAATTGATAAGTCTGATTGAATGCGCATATAGGATATTATGACATGGACAATATCATTCTATACCTAGGATTTGATGTGAATTTCCTTCCGAAGCATACCTAGGAGATGATGGGAAAACCTAAGTTAATATGGTCACCTATTTAGTTGAGGTTGGTGAATCAACATAATATTTCCCCGATTGGAAGACTGTAGGGGTGAATGTTAACATTGATGGAGTGCGTAGTATAATTGATTTCAAAGTAATTGAGATAGTATATGGTAGTAAGCCTTATCCAACATTATTAAGAATTGATTGGGATTTTGATAACCAGACCTTGATTGATCTAAAGAAGAGACATATGGTATTTGAAGGAGGATACTGGAAATTTATAATGCCATTGGACCCAAAAAAGGGAAGAAGATACATGGAACCGACAAAGTTAAAAGAGCTCGATAACCAATATAATGTGACTGTGTGAATGGATGATTATGTGAACCCTACTGCTGATGGTGCACTCAATTGTCGAAGTATTAGTTCTTGCAAATCACATTCAAAATAAGCATTGTAGAATTTCCAGTAGTGATTACATGAAGTATCGACAAGAATATGTTCTCACATTACCCGTGCGTTACGATGGATTAGAACTAAGGTATGTGATTTGTTGAATTATTATGGAATAACAACCATATAATATTTTATAAAAGAATTTGAATTGCAGATACCAGACCACCAAAGACTGTTAGCTTTAGATATCGCATTGAAAGTGACTTTTTCAAGATGGTGGGCTGCACATAAGGACAAAATTGAGGATTGGATGCAAGGAAGAAGGTTATTACAGGTCATATTTGGAGAAGCAAATGAATATATTGTACAAAAATATACCGGGTTGATTTGTCCCACAAAGAATGTTACACAATGCATTGCGACATGGAGATCATTACCGAGGAAACAATGGACACACTTATTTATTCACACTTTGGATACAATTCCGAAGAACTGATACTTAGAGATGGAAGTGCGTAGAGAGATAGTATATTGGGAAGATTTAACTCATAACTTCAAGTTTACTTTCAGTTTTGAATATGAGGCACCTTCAGTAGAAACAACTCTATAGTTTATAAAGGATACAATATTTTCATTAGAAGACTCGATAGAACTAGTACTTGTATGTATCACACATACATCTTTTGAGAAATTTTGAGAAGTTTTGGAATGTTATAATGTCATTGGAGAATACCAAGAGGATGAAAATATGAGAAATTTACAAATACCATAAATTGAAGGAGAACGTGCAATAAAAGGTCTAGAACTGGAATTTGATGTATATCAGGATATGTTTCCAACTATATTTTTAGAGATGAAAGGGATTGCTAGAGAATTAGGAGAGATGAATATCCCCTTGAAACCAGATGCTAAGCCGGTTAAGAAAATACCATATCAACTGAACCTGGTGTATAAGAAAAAGGTGAAAGAAAACATAGACAGGATGTTGGAAGAAGGAATTATTGAACCTTTCGTAGAGTCAGAGTGGATTAGTCCGGTGGTGGTTGAGGATACGAATACACGAGGAATCAAAATTTGTGTAGATTTGAGGAAACTGAATGATGATTTCCTACATGATTCATTTTCTACTTCATTTACAAATGAAGTCTTGGAGAATGTAGGAGGATAGGAAGTGTACAAAAATTTTCTAGAGATATCAATGGAAATTGATACTCCATTGGAAGAGAAAGTGTCGAATATTAGAAAATCCATTCAGGGATTACGTGTGAAGATAATGTACTTAGAAGCACACACTACACCAAGAAATCCACCTAGGGAAAGGGAGCAAAGAGAGAAGAAAACGACAAAAATAATGGAATTTATCAAGCGTTTGGAGGAGTGTGCCAAGTTGTATGAAGAAATCACACAAGTATGGATTTCGCTAACAAACGATGCAGAGTTGCAATGAATAGGGAAGAAGTTGCAAGCTATGTCAGAGGAAGCACACAAGTTTAAAGTGGTGATGAGTGCTCTGCCACCAACAGAAAAGATGGTTGAAATCACAGAGAATAGGAATTTGTACTTAGACATAACCAAATAAGATCAAAACAATAGGACCATGCACAAAATATTCAAACATTGCAGGAGGAATCATTTCGGGTAACAGAGGAACTTGCAACTACAAAAGTGTTACACATTATTTTCATCATCCCTATGACTGTTAATGATGTAAACCTATTTTTGGTCACTATAATTTCTTAATTGATTCAAACAATCAAGTGATACATAAATTATCAACCCAGGGAAGTCTTTTACCACGCACTATATATGCTCAATTCCAAAAGCAGCTTAGTGTTGTAGTAAAGAAACTTATACTAATCACACTTGCTTGAATAAACTGAAGATCTTAATTAAATCACAGGAAAGCAACTTCCCTATTGCAAATCTTAATGATTAATCTAAGAATCCCGGATTACATTAGAATAACACTTGCAATGGGAAAGAACAACTATTTTTCATCCAGAGAACATGACCCTTACTCTCAAACAGAGACTTCAGTACTAACACTCTTTCATGAAAACAGTAAGTAGAAGACTATTAACTCTATCTAACAGAGAACAAGGCTATCTAGTTCCTTCCTTTCCAAGCAGAAATCTTCAGCCCTATTTCTATTTAGCACCCTTGTGAAGTTGAGGTTTACAGAGAATGGGATAGTCTGATCCATTCCTTTCTGAGCAGGGACCCTTAACCCAGTCTCTGGCTAGCACACTTGCAGAAATGATGGAAATCTACAGAGAATAGGATGTTTTGGTTCCTTCCTTTCTGAGCAGGAACCCTTAACCCAATCCCTGGCTAGCACACTTGCATAAGTAATTGAAATCTACATAAGACAAGGTGTTTTGATTCCTTCCTTTCTAAGCAGGAACCCTTAACCCAATCCCTGGCTAGCACACTTGCACAATTAAATGAAATCTACAGAAGACAAGGTGTTATGATTCCTTTCTGTCTAAGAAGGAACCCTTAACCCGGTCTCTGGCTAGCACACTTGCGGAATTGAATGAAGTCTACAGAGGACAGGATGTTTTGATTCCTTCCTGTCTGAGCAGGAACCCTTAACCCAGTCTCTGGCTAGCACACTTGCATAATTGAATGAAGTCTACAGAGGAAAGGATGTTCTGATTCCTTCCTGTCTGAGTAGGAACCCTTAACCCGGTCTCTGGCTAGCACACTTGCAGAATTGAATGAAATCTACAGAGGACAGGATGTTCTGATTCCTTCCTGTCTGAGCAGGAACCCTTAACCCGGTCTCTGGATAGCCTCATAAAACCATCACACAAGATTGCAAAAAAAGGAATTACGAATTTCATTCAATAAACTAAGACAGAGTCAGTAGTGCTTCAGCAAAGCGGAATCCATTAAAAACAGTGTTTCAACAAACGAATGTTAAACAAAGCATAAACAAAGACTGTGCTAACACACTTCTAAACTAATGGGTGAATCTTGTGAAGAAGGTGGGCCCTCCCTTCTCACAAGATTCCCCTAAAACGAAAAATCTAGAGAAGGATACTCAAAGCAGTCTTATATTCATCTGTCAAAATATCACATTATAGTTTGGAAAATAGAATACTTCCCGCTTCTCTGGAGTTGCTTCAATACATAAAACTTGGATCCCTCGAATGATGATTTCCTCTTATTTAAAGAGGAAATCCATTTGATACAATAATTACAATGCATATCTGAGTCCTATCCTTAGTCGGATCTACTTTCTAAACCATCATAGGATGTCCTAGTCTTCCGCAATAAAATGCTATTACAGGAGTTGAATGAGGTATTGTTGTTACGATTGGTGTAACAACTTCTTCTCGTTGTTGTTGATGCTGTTTCAGCCACGTGAATTGCACTCTGACTATGTCAGCATTGTTGATCACTTGACTGTAATGGATTCCTTTGAGTTTCAGCATCGTCAATCCTGGCGGTTTCCTCTGTGTTTCAGCATCCGCAACTCTGGATTGTGTAACAACTCTGTGTTTCAGCATCTGCGACCTTGGACTATAAGGCAGCTCCGTGTTTCAGCATCTGCGACCTCAGACTGTATAGCAGCTCTATGTTTCAGCATCTGCGTCCTCAGACTATAAGGCAGCTCCGTGTTTCAGCATCAGTTCTGTGTTTCAGCAATAAGCCTCAAATGCTAATCTGCAGTTTTGAACACTTATGTATTTCTAATCAATGGTCAAGTACGAGAGTGATGTAAAATATTATGCAAAACAGATTAAATGTATAGTAATGAGAAGGGACGTTGTATACCTTTGGGATGATCAGATAAAGTGATAGTATGAGTCTAAATATGGGTGATCAAGAGTATAATAGTGGAAAAAAGTATAAGCAAAAAGGTACATTGTGTGGTCCTAACATCCCCCCCAACTCAAGGTGTTGCGTGTCCTCAGGCAACTCACTCTGAATCAGAGTCTAGATACTGACTCTGATCATGTAAGTTAATCAAGCTGTAACTGTGGGAGGTACTGTTTGTCGGCGTTCTGAACCCTTGCACCTGCTGCAATCTTTTCCATGTTGTTGCTTTTGCCTTCTTAGGCAGCTTATAACTGACTTGATACCTTTCTATTGGAAACTAGAGAATGGGAAAATAAAACTGGTACCCTATCCAATTTTCAGCACAATGTCTAACACACTGGATATAGTTGGGTATCCTGAAAATTGCTACTTCTAAGTTGGCAGGACCAAAAGGATTGTGTTGTTGTCTCTTCTCCGTGGATTGCTGCCAAAACAGGTTATTGGCCTAGAGGGCAAGAATCTCTATGGATCTTATGATGTGTTCACAATCCTAGAGAACTTCTGATTGTAGCTGCTGAACATGTTCATTCACCCCTGGTTGTTTTAAGAACTCATAATATTGTGAGATAAAGGTAGCTTCCCTCTGTGGTTCTGGTCTAATCTAGAGGAGGCGATTATCTTCATTGTGCTTGGCAGCCAAAAAGTCATCTTGCCAAATGATTTGATTGAGGAGAAAGGAAGTAAATGCTCGAATTTGAACGTCCCCAACAAGGGCGTTTATGTTTAGAAACCTATTTTCTGGAATAGCCTCATTATGGAAGTATGCCTCACAGAGGAGGTGTTGATCCCTGGTGGAGGCAGCTACAAAAGTTTTGATAAAATCTGCTGATTTTATTACTTCATGGGGATTACCTTCTATGATGGACTTGATCTGAAACCATGTGAGTCTCTCCATGAGGAAGAAGGAGTAGTTGCAATATGGCTTCCTTGTGGCCGGTAGCTTCTGCACCAAATCAACTACCAAGACCAACCTGCCTTTCAATTCTTTGTTCTTCTTCTTAAGCTCACGAGCTTCCTAGCGTATCTGTTCTAATACTTCCCAATTTGAGTAAGTATGGTTGATCCAGATTTGTTTATGCACTTGCAGGTTTTTAGCTTGAGTTTCAGCATATTCTTTCTTCCATTTTTGTATTTCTGTGTGTTCATCCCATAGTTCAGTCTGTGTTTCAGCGTTGGAAGTAGTGGGATGTGGTAAGGTTTGGGTAGATTGTTCCCTAGAAGTGGAGATATTGATCTGGTTGGGAGGTGTAAATTCCTCCATGGGCACTGTCTGTACAACCTTGTTGACAAAGGTAGGGGCTTCTTTTGTTGCAATGCAGGGCTCAGTCTTAAGCTTGAGAGGGCCTACTAGTTCTTGTGTTGCAGCAGGTTCAGTCTTGAGCTTGCTAGGGCCTGCTGGTTCTTATGTTGCAGCAGGTTCAGTTTTTAGCTTGCTAGGGCTTGCTGGTTCTTGTGTTGCAATAGGTTCTTTCTTGACTTCAAAAGGTGAAGGAGTAGGGGCTGCCCCTGGCACTGAGACTTGAATCACCTTATAGCCTGCCTGATGGTAAACATCGCCACATTGGCAACACATGTATTCTTTACACAAGTTCTCTGTAGTTTTTTCAAACGAGGTTGTTGGTCGAGCTAAGGTGTACGACTCTAGTTCTTTTTCATATGCTTCCCTTGCCCTGGCTAATTCTTGCTGATATGCTTCCACTTGAGACTTTAAAAACTCATTTTCTTCCAAGACAGTGGCCATTGTTGCTTCTGGTTGTTGAGGAGGAATTGTAGGTATGGAAGTTGCTCCTTGTGTTTCAACTTCTTGGTGTAGGAAAAGTAAAGTTGCAGCCCCCTGAGCCTCTAATTCCTGTATATCAATTTCTCTGTCAGTGGTCGGTTCTTGTGTTTCAGCCACTGAATGGGTAGCTGGTTTTTCAGCTGCTTGGCCTGAGGAGGGTGGTGTTGTAGCATTCTGGGCCTCTGATTCTTGAAATTCAATTTCGAAGTTAGTGGTTGGTTCTTTTGTTTCAGCCACTGGATGGGTAGCTGGTTTTTGTGTTTCAGCTACTTTATTTGAAACAAATGATGTCTGGGCATCTGGTTCCTGTAACTCCATGTCAAAATCAGCGGTTGGTTCTTGGGTTTCAGCCGTAGTTATTTCTTGTGTTTCAGATATGGCTGGTTCTTGTGTTTCAGCCACTGAGTGGGTAGCTGGTTCTTGTGTTTCATCTACCTTATGTGAGATAGATGGTGTTACAGTACCTTGGGCATCTGGTTCTTGTGTTTCAGTGCCCATAGTTGAAAAAGGAAAAGATCTCGGGATTGGGGAGGTTGGAGGTGTACGGGGTATCAGTCGAATTGGTGGGGAATCTAGGGTAGTGGTCATAAAGTGTGGCCTCATTGAGGCTCTTGTTCACTTTTTGCGCAAGAAGGGTGGAAAGGGGGGAATTTGTTTTCATTTTCGTGAGGGTGTTTCATTAATGATGGGGCAGGCGACATTTTCAGGTTCAGAGTCATCACTGAGAATATGAAGGGCGGGAGTGGATGACTCTGGTATGGTATGCAGTGGTAGGGTAGGGGGATTGATTGGACTGTTTGGTTCTATGGGTAGGATATGGGGTACTTTGGGGGCATCTGGGGGGTTTTACTGTTGCTGCTCCTGGGGAATTTCAGCAGCTAGTTGAGGGTTTATGGGTGGGTTATTTAGTGGACGGTTTTGTTGTTCAAAACCCATGTTGATGAGTAATTGAACAAGACGATGGTGGGTAAGTGACATGGTTGGATCTTTTGCCTTTCGACAGTAATGTGCCATATTCTTCAAACAGCCCAACAAATAATAGGGAAGATTGACCCGTCTGTTATGCCTTAAAAGAGAAAGTAGAAGAAAGTCATGTTGGTAGACTACCTGATAGCGACCTTCGCAGGTCAGGTAGTGTTTGATGAATCTGGTGACCTCCGTCCATGGGGGTGGCAGTGAGCTGAGTTGAACGCCCCTGCCCTTCAATACAATTCTTTCCTCAGGAAGGAAGAAGCTCTGCTGGACATCCCTGATGATATGCTTTCGACTGAACATATGAGTGCCATCGCTAGGGAGGCCTGAGACTACTGCTATGTCATCTTCTGTTACAGATATTCGGATGCCTGCGACGATAGAGTGGTTCTCCTGAAGATTTCGGGCAAACTGTAGGATTTGTTGTTCATTATATCCTTGAAGCCTGCGGAAGTAATTAAGCCACCCTACCTGCTCGAAGATTTGATACGCTGCTGGATAGTGTTCGAGAAGCGCTGTGGTGGCGGGTTCCTTGCATATGACAACTCCTCCCATGGCTACTAGCTTAGTAAGATACAACGTCGAGAGTTTGTGTATCAGCTCTGGCACAAAGTAAGTTTTCCAATGGATTATATGCAAGAATAGTGGTTAAATGCATGAAAAGGTGATGAAGTGGGGATGACGGCGGTGAAATCAGAAGAAATGATGGTATCGTGGATTTGACGTGTACTTCCCCTCCCGTCAAGTGCAATTAGTAATAATGGCACTTGAATGGTCATAATGGCTTAAAATATTTCTCATTAACTATAGTCTAACTAAATTACATAATATTTATGTACCTCGCCTTACCGTTTGATTCGTTCTGCCAACAATATGTCATGTCTGTCTGTGGTAGTCCTGTCATGGCAGAGACCTTTGATTGTGTCGAGGGTTCGCTGATGAACTATAATATGAGGGCATAGAATCTTGCAGACAGATGATGGTGAAAGACTAGTGTTTCAGCAACAGAGAAGAACGAAACAATTGCTATAAATGAAGAACTGCTGATGAATGGTGTTTTAGTATCGAAATAAAGTCAAATGTGCTGATAGTGGTGTTTCAGCATCGGAAGAAAGTCAAAAGTGCTGAACAATGGTGTTTCAACATCGTGAAAAAGTCGAGAGTGCTGAATAGTGGTGTTTTAGCATCAGAGAAAATGATGAAGGGTTGTTGACAATGGTGTTTCAACAACGGAAAAATAAAATGATGACGGGTTTCTGACAACGGTGTTTCAGCAACGGAAAAAGAAAAGGTGAAACAATTGCTGGACGGAGTTGTTTTGTCGATGAAAGATGGTGAGGAAATGGTGGACTGTAGTGTTTTGGGAGTGGGAAGAAAAAGTGTTGAATAGTGGTGTTTCAACATCGGGGAAAAAGTCAACAGTGCTGAGTAATGGTGTTTCAACATCAGAAGGGGAAAGGCAAAACAATTGTTGGATGAAGTTGTTTCGTTGATGAAGGATGGTGGGGGACTGGCAAAAAGGGTGTCAAACTGTGATGGGGAAAAAGGTGTGAGTTTGGTGTTTTAGTAATGAAGGAAAGGGGCAGATTGATGACAGTGGTGTTTCGGCAACAGAGAAAAGTCAAAAGTGCGGAACGGTGGTGGTTTGGCCTCAGAAGCAAGTCAAGAGTGTTGAGCGGTGGTGTTTCAACAACGTGGATGTCAATAGTGTTGAACAATGGTGTTTCAGCATCATGAAAGTTAACAGTGCTGAACAGCGGTGTTTCAGCATCGTGAAAGCTCATCTCTTTAAAGTGGAATCGTCCTTTTCTGGTGGCTGTGCTTCGATTGAGAATCTGCAAAAACGACTGTAGCATGGTATTTCTTAACAAGGATTATTAGAAAACAAAATCTAATCTAATCTAATACTAATGAAAATCAATCTTAAAAGAATTAATTGCTATTAGGGGTATAAACCCCCTCGAGGAAGAGAAAATGGGCGTCTGCCATGCATGTGGCCTTAAAATCTTCTTTAGAAATAGGTTGTTGGTATAGATGGAGCCGATGACCATTTACAAGTAACAGGGTTCTGGAGTCATCGATTGTGAGGAGCCTTACTGTTCCATTGGGGAAAACTGTGTCTACTTCGTAAGGTCCAAGCCATCTTGTACGCAGTTTTCCTTGAAATTATTTGAACCGGGAATCATACAATAGGGCCCAATTACCTTTTTGGAACTACTTGTTTTTGATGTTTTTGTCATGCCATTTTGATCTCTGCTGCTGAATTATGGTTGTTTGTTGAATGGCATCTAGTCTTTTCTCCTCTAGTTCATTAAGCTGCTGCAACCTGGCTGTCTGTGCATTGGTTAGATCAAGGTTGGAAACTAAAGCAGTCCTTAAGGTTTTTATCTCAAATTCCACAGGAAAGACAACACTCTTTCCATAGACTAATTCGTAGGGAGAAAATCATGTAGTGTTTCTCCAGGTAGTTCTGTAGGCCCATAGTGCTTCAAGGAGCCTGTGGGACCAATCCTTTCTACTTTACTTCACTGTTTTTGTGAGAATGGATTCTATTACTTTGTTTGTGCTTTCCACCTGTCCATTGGCTTGGGGGTGGTATGCTGTAGTCATTCTCTGCTGAATATGATATTTTTGAAGGGTGGCTTTGAACCCATGAGAGTTGAAAGGAGGTCCTCCATCTGTAACTAGTT
>ML865291.1:5948-21971 GCA_009831015.1 Picea engelmannii | reverse complement strand
ATCAATCCTTTAATATCTTCAACTTCAACTGAATATGAGAGATCCAACTCTCTCATACAAGACCCATCTTATAGTTCTCAGATCCATCTTATAAATGAGGAATCCAACCCTCATAACAAGACCCAACTTTTTGATCTCAAATCTAGCTGAGATGTGAGGAATCCAATCCTCATAACAAGAATCATCTTGTAAACAAGCACCAACCTAATAGAATGAACTTCCATTCAATCCATTATATATATAAATATATATAATCCACCAAGACACACTAGGATTCACCACCACTTCTAGTTTATATAGTATTTCAATAGGTATAGGATTGAACCATTGTGTCTTTTGACATGAACCATTGCATCTCTTCATTTAATTTAACATAGATAATCTTCTCTTTTTATTCATTAATTTATTGTGTAAGTTTCTCAATTAATTAGAAGATTAATATTGATTTGAATTTCATCCACATGAGATGATCACAGGTATGGATCAACTCATTATAACATTCCCATGCTTCTGATGGATCCCTAGTTCTTGAACAGATAATATTCGAGATTTTACTAGCTCTATGTACTGTTATGGTGTTAATCTCGTCAAATTACTTCATAGGCCCGTAACTATTCATAGAATTCAATTTTTTCAAAGGATATTTCTTCAACTCACTTCCGTTTGTGACCGCAGGCTCAAAACCACGTGCTTAGCTATTTCAAACGTTGTTCTGTTAGCGCTTTTCTCCTTCCTCCCTTGATTATTTACTTCTAGTGTTAAGCCATAAATAGTGTCTCATTACCTCTTAATTGGGGCATATTAGATTAGTAATGTTATTTTATTTATGTCAGATTTATTCCATTAGTTGTAATTGTACCTCCTAGTCTCCTATATATACCAAGGAGACATTTTCATTTGGAATCATCTTGTATTTGGACATTTATGTGGGGTATAAGGAGGTTTCCCCCTCGAAGAGGCTTATTACTTGAAACTCTCTCTTTTTCAAGGCGTTGAGTACTTGTTCTGATGTTTTTCTAAGCTATATTGATATTTGGTTCTTAACATATGGTATCAGAGCTCAAGGTCTTGGGGTTTCACTTCTACATCTAAGATACCTTGGAATTTTCCCTATAACATTTTTTCTATGATGTTTCAGAAGGAAAAATTTGGAGGATATTTAGTAGATGGATCAAGGTACGTTGGGTTAAAATTTCATCTCCCGAGGCCTTATATTTTAGGAGATACATCATGTGTAAGATACGGTTATGGAATCATCCTGAATTGAGTCATTGCAAAATTTTCTCTATAATTTTTTTTTTGTAACGTTTCAGACCCTCAAATCCAAAGAATATTCACAAAAATTATTAATTTATCTGTGAAAAACATTTCAGCTTCTGGATCATCTTACATTTGTATATACACCGTGTGGAAGATAAGGTATTTGACTAGTCCTATTGACTAGTCTCAAGCAGGTGTTCCAGGTAAAACAATCATAAATTATTCCTCGAGTATCCAGTTTGAGTGAGACCAGTTACATTGGATAGTGGACACTCTGAAGTATTTCTAGTACAAGTTTCATAATTTTATACTAATTATTTTGTGCAAGGCATGATATAGAAGTGATATATCTTGGAAAGGACAAAAATCAGCAAGTTGTGGGGAAGTTACCATAAATTCTACTTGGCACATCCAATTTCGATCAGACCTGTGGCATTGCAAAGAAGAAATATCGAAGAACTACAAAAAATAAAATTTCATACCCAGAAGGGCCGAAATTTTGGAGATACAATAAAAGAAAGATTGTCTAGCAGAACCACCTCAAAATCAAGGTTTAAAGTGATACTTGGCCAACATGCCACCAAAAAAGGGAACTTCTATACCAAATAAGCCTCCAGACAATCCTACTTGGACTGTTGATGAAGGTGAAGAAATGCATAGGGACATAAATGATTTACAAAAGAAGACAATAACAAAAGATGAACTACAAGAGATGATGGATTCAACGGAAGCTAAGTTGGAGGCAATAAATACTAATATGAATGGTTTAAAAGGGGAGATCATGGAAGGATTGAAAATTTTCCTAATAGAGAGGACACCTGCAAGTGAAAATGTATCCTGTTAGCACATGAACTTGTCAAGATCTTATGAGTTGTGGTTTCTACCCAGGTCTGTAATTTTGTCTATCTCTCCTCCTTTTGCAGACCTGATCATAGGTTTTTCCTCTCAGCTTGTAGTTTTCCTTTTGTTAGCCTTCATCCATTCGATATAATTGTTTTTCCTTAGTCACTTGCCTGCGAAGTATTGGCTCTAAGCATTTATGTTTTCCCTGAAAATGATCTCTTTTCTCTTTACCTCTATCATTGAGCCTTTGTTTTCCCGAGCCCTTAGTCAATCATCCATGTGATTTCTCGTAGGTCGTATTCATGAGCACCAAGTGCAATACTTGAAGCAGTTTGATGTGGATGCAAATCAAGTGAGCGAGGAAGATCAATTTTCAATGGAAGAGATCTCTCAAGCGGATTAGATCAATGGCCATCGGGTGTTCGACACCATATAGTTTCATGAAGTATAGTGGACAAAGGTATGAAATCACGAGGCCCATCCTAGCCGTTGATACTAGAAAGAACGCACAACGCAGGATCAGTGTTTCACTGAATCACACGATGGAGCACTCAAAGGGATGAACCATAAGGACTCGCGAAACGCGAAGTCATGAAATAATCAGAGCCATCTGTTTAGCGGGAAATGTGGTTCCAGATCCAAGCCGCATAGAAATCCATTTCATCAAGGCGAAAGCAAGAAATGACAACATCCCTAGCCCTGAAATGTCGATATGATCTGGTCCATCTGATGTAAAGAGACACGTGTCAATCGATATGGGCGGTTGTGTTTTTGTGACTTTGAGTTTCGAGCATAGAGTGCATCATGAGTTCACGAAATGCAAAATCGCGACGCACCTAAGAGTTAAGCTCACAGTCACAAGGTGGGGTCATATGGAAAGTGGAGCCAAAGGAAAGATAAGGGCCCAATGCAAGCAGTGGGAGGTTATAGTTTTTTAAGGAAATGATCATGGATGTCAAGTCCTAAGAAAGTCTAACCGTTGATCCAGGTGGATCGTTTCGCGATTTCGAGCATCGGGATATTTGGAGCCAAGGGGAGTGAAAACTCCCAAAATGTGAAATCCTGATATTTCATATGGGTAAGAACAAGGTCATAGTCTACGGTCATGTGGGGAAAGTAAAAGAGTTATGCAAAGGATTAGAGTGCTCGAGTTGGTCACAAAGAAGGATCTGTGTGGTCTCGAGGATCTAGAATTGACTAAAAGGAATTATGAGTTTCGCCTGGAGCATTCACGGGTGTCAGGACTCACCCTGATCCCTAAGAAAGTATTTAATGAAAATGGCAAAGGTGGTTGAAACCGCGTTTCACTACATAAATGGAAAGCATGGAAAATCCGATCGTGGAGGGAAAACTATCAGCCGAAAGTTCCCTGTCATAGATTTTCTTGTGAATCCCATACTCATCTAATCTTGCATCTAACAAAAGAATGAAAGTGCAGCCTGACAGAAGAATATGCATACATGAAGTTTTGATTATAGTAGCTAGGTCACACTCCTAGTGGTGGCATTTCTCTGAGTATAAATACTCAGTTTTGATATTTTGTAATGGTCGATGGCAAAGCAAAGCTCTCATATTGTAAAGTCTTAATGAAGCTTATGGTTTTCTGGCTATGTATCTGTATTTGAGACTTCTTTTTTGATGACAGTCGGATCTCTTAATCCCTCTTGTTTCCTTATGATGCTGAAAGAGTTCATGGTTTACTGATTCACTTGAATTATTGTAACTGCATTATGATGAAAGTTTGATTATAGTGTTGTTATAATTTCTTTCAGTTCCTTTGTAATTTGAATTCAAAAGGACCGTGTGTTCAAGTTTTTCTTCCTTAGGCTGCTGGAAAGCCTGATGTTTACAGAATACCTCTACATTCTTTGTTGAAGTCTTCCCCCTACTCACCCTTCCTACAACCTACTGACTGAAATTAAACCAGACCTCACCTTCTTGTGCATATCAGTCTAGTATTCTAACTTAAGACGATATTTTATTGAGATTGCGCCCATTTTACCTCTTTTATAACCAACCCATGACATAAATTTCGAATGGGTATCAGTATTACCTCTTCCACAATCCAAGGGTGACTTCTGGTGCTAACATATCCCATGAAATTCATGATGAGGACACAAGGAATATGAATCAAGAATGGATAAACTCTAACTTTGGGTTGAAGACCAACCACTTTCCTAAGATCGATATGAGGAAGTTTGATTGCAAGGACCCAATCACATGGATACTTCAAATGGAGCAATTATTTGATCTACATAATGTTCCATATACAAAAAAGGTATGGATTGCTTCTTTATATTTAGAACCCAATCAATTTGTGTGGTATTGATGGCTTTGTTCTCACAAATCACTCGTCACTTGGACAATTTTCACAGAAGAAATGATAGCACACTGTGAGGATACAAGGAGCAATACCTTCTTTAGCCAATTGATAAATCTCAAGAAAAAGGGTTCAGTTACAGAGCACATAGAGAAATTCCAAAGATTGAATATAAAGGTAATATATATTCTAGATGAGCACTTGATTTATGTATTCATAGGAACTTTAAGGGATAACATTCAACATGAGGTTCATCTTTGGGAACCCAAATCATTGGAGAATGCATTTAGGGTGGCAAGAAATGTTGAAAGTAAAAATAAGGCTATGGCTACTAGAAGGACCACTCCTAACATCTATCGAGAGAATAATGTTCATTCTTCTAAAACACCTCAACCTACTAGGTTGACACCTCAACAATTGGAGGAAAGAAAAGAAAACATTTTATGCTTTAATTGTGACAGAAAGTACAGTAAGGGACATAAGTGTGGTGAGAAGAAATTATTCTACATAGATTGTGAAGAGGAAGAAGAACAAGAACAAGAACAAGAACAAGAACAAGAACCATCTCAAGATCAAAATGTAGATGCGATTTCTTTTGAATATTTGACTCCCATGATATCGTGTAATGCATTGGCTGGAATTAGCACTCATCAAACCCTCAAGATTGAAGGATATATCAAAAAGAAAAAGGTAATAGTCCTAATTGATTCTAGTAGTACTCATAATTTCATTCACTATAAATTAGCCAAAGCTCTCAATTTCTTTGTATATCCATCACCAGAGTTTCAAGTAATGATTGGATATGGAGGAACTATCAATTGCTCAGGAAAATGAAATAAGATCAATCTTACTATGGGGGAATATGTAATGAATAGTCCAATGATTTCTATACCCATGGGTGGTGCTGATGTCATGCTAGGAATACAATGGTTACAATCATTAGGAACAATGGATTTTAATTTTCAATAACTTTTCATTGGAAGGAAAATAAGTTGAGTGAAGAGGTATCACAGGGAAACTCAGTAAGGTGATAAGCTTCAATGGCATGAGAAAATTATTGAAAATGGGGCATCAAGGTGCAATTTCAAAACTATGCTCACTAGATGTTCAAACATCTAAGTCATCTATTCCCCTAAATCTCCAAGGGATTATTGATAAGAATTCCAAAGTATTTGAAGATAATACCAAAGGTCTTCCACCCACTCGAAATCATGATCATGATATTCACCTAATTCCTGGGAGTGTTCCTCCTAACATCAAACCATACAGATACCCTTATTCCTAGAAGAGTGAAATTGAGCACATGGTTGAAGAAATGTTAGAGGCTGGAATTATTAGACCTAGCCAAAGTTCTTAATCTGCACCAGTGGTAATGGTATTCAAGAAATATGGCTCTTTGTGTATGTGTCTAGATTATAGAGAGCTCAACAAGATCACTATTAAATACAAGTTTCCCATTCCCGTCATTAATGAATTGTTAGATGAACTACATGGAGAAATCTATTTCACAAAGTTGGATCTTCGTTCAGGGTATCATCATATTAGAATGAAGGAAGAAGATATCCCAAAAACAACATTCTGAACTCATGAAGGCCATTATGAATTTTTGGTCATGCCTTTTGGCCTTAAAAATGCACCTTCCACATTCCAAGGGTTGATGAATTCCATTTTCAAGCCCTTCCTTTGAAAATTTATGTTAGTATTTTTTGATGATATTCCAATCTATAGCAAGTCTTGGGAGGATCATGTGCGACATGTTGACAAGGTGCTACAAATACTAAAGAATCAACAACTATATGCCAAACCATCCAAATGTTTCTTTGGGGTGAATGAGGTAGAGTATTTGTGTCATATTGTATCTCATGAAGGTGTCAAGTTATACGCTAACAATATTAAAGCCATGATGGACTGGCTGATTCCCAAAACATTGAAGAATCTTAGAGGATTTTTGGGTTTGACAAGTTACTACCGCAAGTTTGTTTGGCACTATGGAAGAATAACAACACCTTTAACGCCACTAACTAAGAAGGATGCATTTTCATGAACTCTAGAGGAAACTAAAGCTTTTGAAAAACTTAAAGAGGTGATGTGAAAATCTCCTGTCTTGACCACTCGAGACTTCACAAAAACCTTTATTGTGGAATGTGATGCCTCGGGAAATGGAATTGGTGCTGTCCTAATGCAAGAAGGAATGCCCCTGGATTTTGAAAGTCAACCACTCAAGGGAAAGGACTTACACAAACCCATTTATGAGAAAGAAATGATGGAAATACTACATTCATTGAAGAAATGGTGTCCTTACCTAATAGGTAGGCATTTCAAGGTCAAAAAAGATCATGATAGTCTTAAATACTTCTTGGAACAAAGACTATCTTCAGAAGAACAACAAAAATGGGTGACCAAGATATTGGGTTATGATTTTGAAATTGTCTTTAAAAAAGGGAAGAAAAATGTTGTGGCAGATGCACTCTCAATAAAGGATGAAGATGTTGAGGCCTTTATCTATCCTATATCGATCATCCAACCCGATTGGATAATAGAAGCAAGGGATGAATGGAAGAATGACGAAAAAGTGTGCACTATCATTCAAAGGTTGCAACATGATTCCAGTGCATTAAATACATTTACATGGAAAAATGATTCACTATGGTACAAAGATCGCTTATATTTATGTAAGAATTCCCAACTCAAACAAAAGGTACTATTGGAATTGCACACCTCTCCAGTAGGAAGGCACTCGGGATTTTTGAAAACCTACCATAGGGTCAAGAAGGAATTTTTTTGGGATGGCCTTAAAACTGATGTTCAAAGGTTTGTCGTAGAATGTTTGGTTTGCCAACAAAATAAGGTGGAAACAATTAAGACCCCTATTGAAGGAAAATCTCCCTGCAGACAGGTAGATCGCCTCAAAGAGCTAGACTCTTAACTCTAAGACAGAAAGTGATTATCATGGTCACTGACTTCCTTTTAGATCTAGGTGGACTAGTGTGTGAGAAGGAAGGAGAAAAGAAATACCTTTTACCAGTGTTTGTCCCTGCACACTCCGAGTTGAGCTCCAAACTTTCGCTCCTCGATAAGCCCTGTAGACAAACAAAGTATGACCACTTCCTACTCTATCAAGATTAGTCTGAAATAGGTCTATCTACTAAAGAGACAAATTCATGTGATATTGAACATGAATTAGAAAGAAACAGGCCAAGCAAATTATATTAATGAGGACAAAACATTACTTACATCCGTAGATGGATTGCGACAGTTTTTCCAAGTCCTCTTTGTCTACCCCTTTCTCAAAAGATCCATGATCTGAATGATGATAGCTTCACCAATTTCTCCCTATGAGATCATAGGTCTCTTGCTCCCAAAATATCTTTTTTCCAGCACCACTTATAATATCATAAGTTTGGTGTGATTCTCCCTTTTTAGTCCCCTTTCACCATTAGAAAGCTTTCTTATATAGCCTTGGAGAGGCTCAACAACTTGAGATATCCTTGGGGAAGGTGAGGATTTTCCTCCTTCAGTTGAGGATATTCCCTAATATCATGGCTGGACTAGGGATTCGAGCTCAAATGCCTTCTAAGAATGAAAAGATCCTTCCCCTATTCATCTCAACAACTCAACTATTGCCTAAAATAGGTAGCGCTCCCTCAAAAGGGCACTCAGAGCACTATAGAGATCCCTAGTAGGCTTTAGGGGAGCGCCAGTGCTCTTGAGGGTAGGAGCACTCCTGTAGAAGGGCCAAAGAGCTTTATAATGCTCCCAGACAATGTAAGGGGGGAGCGCTAGCACTCCCATAAGAGGTATAGGGGAGCGCTCCCCTCCAAAAACTCAGTTTTTGAGGTGCTTTCAGATGGCAAAAGGTTTGTAAGTCTGCTGACTCATTTCTCCTCTTCCAAACCAAATGTTTGAGGTGTTTCAAGTGTCCTTCTCATGTCGTTATAGGCACGACATAGGCATCATGGCATCATGCTTTCTTTGGAACTTGCAACACTTGTGAGCAACATGCGACACTTGCGACCTTGTGAGAAAAATGCGACACTTGCGACCTTTGTAATGATGACACTTGCAACACTATCAAAGTGAGTATTTTTGATGTGTAATAGATTGCTCCCCAAAGTATGAAGTTAGAAGATGAGAATTGATAACTAAAATGCTTTGTAGACTTTCAAGCAAGGGTATAGACGCAGAGAACCTGACAGAAGCTGCACACAAACATCCAACAAATATTATGACATGTTTCAAACCCAAGGCAGGCATACCTATGCTTGGGTGATCAAGACTTGCAAGATATGGCCGCCATAAAATACACTGCGGATCCATAATTGTATTGATAAAAAGGTATAGCCACTGAAAATACACTGTGGATCTATACTCCCATGACCTGAACTAATCGTAACCACAAAGAATACACAATGGATCTACGAGATGACAAGACATAGCCACGACCAATACAAAGTGGATCTATGTAACAGTATATGTGTCATTGTTCAAGAGAAACTCCTTCGCAACCTGGGCAAAGTATGTATCAAAGTGATCACTCAACCCAGGGTCTTCTTACCGATCCCGATGTAGTACGAATCTAACCATGTGAATAGATGTTCTGATGTCGAACATGGTAGAAACCACTTGATTACCGGTCAATGATGTAAACCGTTAACAAGCACGAGGGAGATCACCATTAATGTCAATGATTCCCAAGGTACCCTAGTACATTCCAATGAATGTGAATGGATGAGATGGAGTCAAACATCTGTGGAATCATCCGATCAAAGGTCAGTGATGTAAACCTGATGTCGGATGTGAGGAGGCCTGCCATTGAGGCATGTAGGTTCCAAAGTACTAACTGGTTTCTAAGTCTAATTCCTAGATAATGTGTTGAAGTCGACAGGAATAGGCTCGTCGAAGGAGGGCCTTAATGTATCCCCCATCAACGACATGAAACAGACATAAATATGTAATTGGTCGATCAAATGGACATGGACTGACATGGGTATTGAGACAAGATATTTGTGATGGCTGACTCTCGAGGTGGATACATCCCTTGAACACTAAGGCACAATAGCTGAAACATGACATGGACCAAAACTTGATGATGCAGTGGATGCTGTGACTTACGTCAGGTGACCCAAAGGAGTGAAAGAAACTCAAAGGATTGGCTCAATGCAGAGGTTCAACGGATTATAATGCGTGCAAAAGACAAAGTGCCGTGTTCAAGGGCGACTCTAGGAGTTACTTGGTAATGTTCTCAAAAAACTCGTCAGCTTGCTTCTTTCAATTTTTCCCCCATCCAGATAGATGAGTACCTCTTTTTGATTTAATGAGCTCGAGGAGGATAACACATGCTTGATAAAACTCACCTTCGGTAAGTTCCTCTTCCTTTTGTTTAACGAACTGGAAGAAGTAAGGGTTCGGTCCCATATGGGTCTATTGATGTTTTGTTTAGCGAGTCCAAAGACAAAAAACTCGAAGGTTTTTCATGATTATAGAGTCTGGAAAAACACTTAAAAGAGAACTCTCTCAGTTCCTTTTTAGTAAAGTAGTCTGACGAGATTGAAAAAGAGATAAACTATCGCTCAACAGACATTTTCTTCAAATACTTTAACGAGCGTGAAGAGAACAAGGTCACTCGGTAATCTTTTCATCTTTAGAGAGTTTGAAAAGAACTTAAAGATGAATCCAAGGGGTTCCTTTTTCGTGTGTCCATACAGGTCCGAAAAAGAGATAAAAGTATACCCGGATGCATTCTCATGTATTTACGAGCACGAGAAAGAACAAAGACTAAGCTCGGTATGCCCTTAGCTTGAAAGCTAGTGGCTTAACTCCAAAAAGATCATCAAAGGATGGAGACATGCCCTCCAAGCTTCGATTCATTCACCGGATCTAAGGTTGTCACCAATTTCTCTAGTATATGAGAAAAAAGAGAAGGGTGGATGAAAAGAAGGTTCAAGAGAGGTGATTGTTTCATTTTTTAACAAGCTTGACACAAAAAAAGAACTATGCTCAAGACCTCTATTTCATTTTTTAACGAGCTTGCAACAGAGAAGAGAAACTATGCTCGTGGTTTCTTCTTGATCATGGCTTCCGAGAGGATAATGCTCTGGAAGGGTACCATGTCAATGGATAAAACGTGGTCATGGCCTCCAGGAGATCTTCATTGGATGGAAGATAGTCACTCGAGAAGGAACATAGGTCGAGGGCCACAATAGGAGTAAGGAGATCAGGCTCCAATAAACCTACTGAAGAAATCACCATGTCCACTACCGAATCCAGATTGTCGGAAGTTGAAATCATGGGAGATGATGAAAAATCAACTCTAGGAGAGGAGATAGAGTGTATATCTTCCCAGATTTCTTCATGAGGGGGAAGAAAAGAGGATCGATGATGGTTATTATCCCAAGGTAACTTGTCAATGTGAAGCATCTCTGGAATAGATTCATCCGAAGGAAAAGGTGGGGAAATGTAGTCGATTCCAGACGACAAGGAACGTAATCGTGATTGTATCGAGGAACTGTCAAGTGCCAATTGATGTTGAGCATCTAACGAGGGAGAAGCGGATTGGGTAGAAATATATGATGTTTCGGCTGGACTAAGTGGCACGGTGTCACTTAGTGCATCGAATTCCAAAGGACAAGGTACAATCCAAGGGTCAGATGATTCCAAAGATTGATAAGCCACGGTCGAAATCATATCGACACTGGCAATGTGACGTGTAATCGGTGGAAGCGGTGTAGGGAAGGTAACCATGAGGCTAGAATCTTTCAGTAAGCCAACACCAACACTTTCATATGTGATCTTGTGGTCTCCCAAGAAAGGAATATTCTTGGTAGCAGGAGCATGAGCATCGGTCGTGTAGAAATCCAACTGATCAACAGTGACAATTTTTCCCTGATGAGGAAATTGGACACATCGAAAAACTGACGAGGCAACGACAGTCATAGCATAAAACCGACTTCTTCCAAGTAACAAGTTGTAATCGAGGGGAGCATCGACCACCTCGACATCAACAGTAACAGTTTTTCCACCCAATTGGATGGGTAGGGACTGTAAAATCCCATGGGGATGAAAACCTTGCCCATCAAAGGTGCGTAACATCGTTGGGGATTTGTTGAGTGCTGGTGATTTTAAACCTTTCCAACACGCCAAAGACATGACACAATTTGAGGCTCCCTCATCCAGGATAGTTCGATGGATTTGTTGATTGTGAACAACAAAATCAACTTGGAAAGCAAGTTGGTGGGAGAGTCGAGATGCATAACTATCCATATTAAACATGATCTGATTGGACGACTCAAGATCAACAGTGCCAAGAGCGGTCAAGAGCGTTCTACGTTGACTCGCGCAGTGCTGTAGAACTTCTAACGTAGACATAGCACACGGTGCTTGAGCCAAATCTTCAACAATGTTGTGGTTTTGGGCAGCACGTGAACTAGGATTAAAGGTATCTTTGCAGATAGCGCTCTTAGGAGGGTGTAAGATAGAGTCGAACGTGGGTTTCTCAATATGAAGTAGTCCAGACAGAGGATTAACCGATGGAACACTAATGGAGGATGATGATGGATCCAGTAAAGTGCCAACACCATTAGTGTCTGTTCCTTTGTCAAGGTTACCTGGTGTGTCGTAGGTCTTAGAGAGAGTGGTCAAATTGATCCCATTAAACATATAAATATGTGCACTCGACGAGGCCTCATCATTAGGATCACTAGAACTTCCCCCGAGAGAGGGGGTTTGAGCAACCATGGATTGCTGCTGTGGAAAAAGTTGAGTAAGCACAACGGGTTGTGACTTCCCTTAGAACATTTTGGCCACTTCATTGCGAAGTAGACAATCTCGAGTGTAGTGATCGTCACCACAAATGATACACGGGAATTTCAATTTCCGTTGTGGTTGCTTTTCGGTAGCAGGTGTTTGATTCTTGGGTTGTTCATTATTATTTTTTGATTTATTCTTTGTCTTCTTCTTGCCTCTGGATTGTTGTGAAGGGGCAGATTGAACTGCATTCACCTCAGAGATATGCGTTTGGGGGGAGGTAGAGGAGGGTGTAGTTGATTTGGATATGACGAAATCGATAACACCATCCGCATGAGATGAGGATGATGGCTTAGAAGGATCAGTATTAGCTCGAGAAGAATTCAGAAGCAAATCATACAAAGTACCATATTGAGAATAAACCAAGTCTAAGTACTGACCCTGAGCAATGGCTTTTTCCTCTATGACCGCACCACCCATAGCGACATCGCGAGCTATCGGGGGTAAAAGTGATTTAGTAAACCATTCCACCAAGAGCATGTCAGGAATGAATGCCTTGATCATCCTTCGTCATTGCCTCCACTCATGAATATGGTCAGAGATATGCACAGAGTTAGTTTGACGAAGGGAGGTCAAGAGTTCAGTACCTTCCTCGTAACAAATAGGCTGTTGAAAGTGCGTGAGGAAATACGTGGCAAGGGAATTTAAATCATGAAAAGAAGCACGTGGTAGTTCAATGTACCACTTTGCTGCTGGACCGGTAAGCGTTCGCTGGAAAAGACGCAAACATATAGAATCATCCATGAGGGATTTTGATGAACACCACAAATGGAAATTCATCACATGGTTTTTCGGATCTTCGCCAGAGTTTCCATCAAATTTTGGAATATCAGAAGGAATCTTAGCTGGAATGACTGGCTAAACCGGTGAATGAGAAATAGGATCATTAGTTAACCGAGACAAGTCTGGGAGATCCAGAGTCGCAAGGAAAGGTAGCTATCAGTTAATGTGCGAATGATACTGGTGTGGCATATGAACACCAGTAGGACCATAGACTGGTTTGGGTGGATAGTTGTAACTAGTAGGTCCTCTTACGTACGGTTGTTGCTGGCCAGGGTAAGAAGGATTCGACGGTGCATGAGAAACATGGCCATAACTCGATGGGTTTTGAACATTATAGGCCAGGTGATTTATTTTCCCGTGAGGAGGATAAACATTTTGGCCTTGAGAATGGTAATGAGTAGATCCCGAAGGCGGATATGCATGAGGCCCATGAGGAGGATAAGACTGTGGTCCCGAAGAACTTCAGGTGGTGTTTTGGATGCCACCCAGATAAGATTGCCCGTAAGATGTTCCAGGAGGGACAGGATTGGATAATCCTCCTAGTGGGTTATTATACAAGTGTCCCCCAACATAGGGTTGAGTAAAATTTCCTTTTGAAGATACTCTCCAGGATTGTGAAGGGTTTCCAATAAACGAGGGTTTCCCCCCTGCCAACAGTGGATTTATGACCGTGGTGTGACTGGCAAACGGAGGTTGCCCTCCAGGAGGAGTATGAAAAGGGGGTTTTCCTCTGGGAGGGGTAGGCCCACCATGGAAAGGTAGTCCTCCAGGAGGGAAAGGTATGTTGGATGGTGGTTTCCCTCCAGCCGGTTGTGTTTGACCAACAGGGGTCTGCATTCTCAGGTGAGAAGATGTCCCAGCAGGATCATGTGGAACATGCGAAGTTGTAGAGTAAAGACTTGTAGAAACAGGGGTAGAGATTGAAGTGCTTTGGGGAAGAGTAGAGGTGATGAGTCCAACATTAGGATGGAATTGTGCTGGCGTGACAATAGAGTGAATAACCTGACCGACTAGGTGATTCATGGTTTGACCGGATGGTCCTGTGTCACTAGGAGGGTCATGAGGATGAAAGGGTTGTCGAATAGATTTGAAATGTTCATAGAGATCGCGTCCTGATGAAGTCCTCCATACAGAATGAGTAGGTGTTGGATTGGTTGCTACTGCGGCGCTAGGATGAACATGAGTCCTATACTTGTCACCAAAGTGTGGTTCTGTGGATCCCATATATGTTTTGGTAAAGATCTTCTCCGGTAATCGTGGGACTTCTTCATTTATGATGTTCCCAAGGGAGTCTAAATGAACCAAAAGTGGTTCAAGAGGAGTTACCGACACAGGTGTGGTGGGATTTTCAACCATGCCCAAAGCGTTTTCTGGGTTATCTAACGGGGGAGCAATAGCACTTCCAGTGTCAGATGGATTTTCTACCTCTCTATGGTAGTTGTCTTCTGGAGGGTTAGAAGGTAAGGGTTGATAGCCTTCCGAAGGCATCCCTTGCATCCTATGTGATCGGCGAAGACCTTTATCGTCTACAGGCTCAATTGTGGAGAGTAACAGATCACACTGAAAATCTAGGGCCAACTAACAAAAAGAAACAACATGCGCTAAGAAATCTAGGAATCAACCAAGCAGACAAAACTTCTCTCGATGACCGTACTAGTTGGTGATGAAATCCAACGTCGCGTGATCAAGTCGAGAAGGGGCTGGGATATGGTGGAACAATTACAATGGCAACCTGCCTAATGGACTTACGCCTTGGTGCAATATTTCACGTAGTAATTGTGGATTTACCCTCCAAGGAGCCTGGGTGAGTTTGACCAATGTCTGTTCCAAGTACAATGAGACTTCCCTTCACCGTCACCTTCTGTAAGTCCAGTCTCAGTGGAGTCACCAATTTATGTTGAAGGAAAATATCCCTGCAGACAGGTAGATCGCCTCAAAGAGTTAGACTCTTAACTCTAAGACATAAATTGCTTATCATGGTCACTGACTTCCTTTTAGATCTAGGTGGACTAGTGTGTGAGGAGGAAGGAGAAAAGAAGTAACTTTTACCGGTGTTTGTCCCTAAAGATTATGGCAACTAAAGATACCAATTCGCAGTGAGTCCCTGGGCGGGTACAGTCGACAGTCTGATCCATAATGTATGGGCAGGATAACAAGTCCGAAATCAAACCTAAAGGATCCCACACATAATCATGGGTATACCTCTAAGTGACCCCCAATATACGATCCGACCACTACAAACAATTGAACCACGGAGGGATAATCTCCGTAACTCACCCGAATGCGACCTCGTGCGTAACCCCTGTGTGAGAGGGGGATCCCAGAAAAACAATACGACAATTGGATTTGACTCTCCCTAACTCAGGATGCTAATGTTTTTTTTGAAAATTTTGGAGAGTTGTACTCACAGCCTAATTCAAAGTTCTAACCCTAGTCTACTATTGGTGGAAGATCCTAAAAACAAAAATGTTCTAGATAATTTTTAATTAGCATTCATTTTATAACTGTTCTTTACTCAAAGGGTGCACGAAAGTGAAACTGATGGAATGATGACTCAATGCCCAAAAATATGCATAGAATATGATAAGCAATCATTTCTTTTTGATGAACGCCTATTTAAGGAAAAGAGAAGGAGTCGTTTTCACTTTCAAACACTAATATGAAAAGTCCTCTATCAATTGGTTCTCAATCGAATCCAATGAAATGCTAAAACATTTTCAAAAAATGCCTTCTAATATGCAAATAAAGCACTAAAATGTATCTTTTTCATTTTGTATGCAAATGATGGCTGATTCAATGCAAAAACTTCTCCTATCAACTACCTTTTCAGATTAAGGAGATTCAGACAAGTAGGATCAGATTTTGCACACACAACACACACCCTCTTGCTGTGATTGAAGCAAGAGGCAAACAAAAAACACAAATAACAAAGAAAAATCAAACAATTCACACAAAAATGAGGTGTTCAAAGAACAATGACCTTCAAAAAACCAAGTGAGAAGAGTCACAAACTT
>ML865290.1:0-20966 GCA_009831015.1 Picea engelmannii | reverse complement strand
GATTAAAGAGGAAGGACAACCGTGGGATCTGACGTCTTGATACATCGTGTATAGGGGATTCGTGAGTTTGGAGGTGGAAGACCAAACCCTTGTAGTTGCGAAGTCCCGAATAGAGAGAAGTAGGAGCAACCATTGAGTCAGGACCTCCTCGCCATATCGCATATCGGGGTCTCGGAGGTTGAGGGGAATCAATTTCAACTATAGAAGTCACGAACTTGCGAGTTGCGAGAGCTTGTGCAACACGTGGCACGTCCACTTGGTGGGACCCACGTGGTTGATAGGTGGTGTGACGATAAGATGCCTAGAGAGAGGGAGAAGTGGTGACAGGTGGTGGACACATGTCGTTTGAAACGGGAGTCAACATCCTGTTGACTTCTCATACTTCGGGTTCTCGTAAGAAAGGAGCACAAAGGCCCAACAAATCAAGTCGTGAAGTTGTGAGTTCCAAGAAGCCCAGAAGGAGTCAAACCTTCTCTGAATTTCATGTCTCGAGGTTTTGTAAAAGAAGGGCCCAGAGGTTCAACCTTTCAAATCGTGAACTTGCAAGTTGCGAGCAAGGCTAGTAGTTAGCCCTAGCTGGTGGTCATGCGTGGAGAGTGCTAATAAGGAGGGGCCATACCATATCAGAATCTCGGGTATCGACGATTGGTGAAGAAAAATTCGAGGGTCTTCGACTCACGACTCGCGAGTTGTGAAAGATGCTTGTATTTGGGTGCGTATGTGATCCTATCAAGATAGGGACTAAAGAAAGGAAGCTAGTTATTTGTCATTAAGCGGTGGGTAGATCTGGACGGCCAGAATCTGTGCACCCATATCTACATCTAGGGTTTCATTCTGGAGCCCCATCGCCATTCTACCTTTAAGATTGGACTCACTTGTATCACTGAGTCGCGAAACACGAAAAGGCGCCTGGTTTGTTTGGCTTGTGGTCCTAACCCACGATCAGAGGGAGATGAACAGGGAAGAACTAGCCTGCGCTAGGCCCTCGTAGGACTTCAAGGATTCTGTCCCTTGAGGAAAAGCGAAAATTTTATTATGCCGTAGTGGGTGTGTGACAGTCTGGTGATAGTCTACCCCTTTTTCGGTCCAGATGACTATTTTTTATGAAAAAGGTAGGCCCTAGGAGCTACGGTTCACTAGGAGAGTATTCTTAGGTGTAAGTTTAACCCTTTTTCGGGCCTAAGAGACTAAATTTACGAAAAAGGGCCATTTTCCATGGTTTTGGTTTATCTCTTTTTCAGGCCTTGGAGATTACTTACAAAAAAGGAAACCCCTTGGAGTCTTGTTTAAGCCCCTTTCAGACTCCCTAAACAAGAAAATATCGTTGAGTGACCTTGTTCATTTCACACTCATTAATTGGTTCAGAAGGAATATCTATTTGGCATAAGTTTAACCCTTTTTCTAGCCAATAGATTACCTAGGAAAAAGGTATGCCTCAGGAGACATGTCTCGCTAGGAGAGTTCAACTAAGTTATGTTTTATACTTTTTCAGGCTCAGGGGAATAAATTACGAAAAAGGTGGTGGATCCATAGTTAATCTCTTTTCAGACTCCTTAAAATGGAAAATATATCCGAGTGATCTTGTCTCTTTCACACTCGTTAAATTTTTTTTGAAGAGAGGTCCCTTCGGTATAAGTTTAACCCTTTTTCGGACCGAATGGACTAGCTGCGAAAAATGAATACTCTGGCCCTAGTGACTAGAAGATTTATCCTTGGTATGATTTTATTCTTTTTCGGACCTTGGAGACTAACCTTATGCAAAATATCACTCTAGATTCTTCTTTTAGTGTTTTTCAGACTCTCTAAAATTGAAAAACCACCGATCTTACCTTCTCTGGGATCGTAAAACTTTACATGGAAGGAGTCTCGTTGTGTCATTTTGTCATCACTTCGAATGTCTCATCCTTGTGTCTTTGTCCTATTGTCAGCTTCATGTTTCTCTTACTAAACCTTTAGATCATTTCTTAGGTGCAAGCCTTGTATCATACTTTCCCTTGTGATATGACACCTTGACCCATAGAGGAATTTTCCCAAGTGCCCTTATCCTGCACATGTCTCCTTGCACTGAGCATCAATATGTTCCATGCACTTGAAACCTGTTTTATTTCCCATGACACTCATTCCTCCTTAGTAACGTAGCATTCTTTTATTCTTTTTCAAGCTCATTAAATACGTGAAAAAGACAAAAAAATCAAATATTCCAAAAAAAGGGGATGAGATATACATTCTCTTTTATCGGCAACAAGATAGTCACTCTTGGACAAAGCAAATCCTTCTGTTTGTTTTGCAAGCATTGGGATTTAGTATGACCTTAGGAAGTTGTTGTCGTTACATAGAGTTGTGTCCTCCTTCGTTTGGTTACTCTTCCAAATATATGGAGAGTTTGTGGTGCCTCTCGTGTCACAGAATTATGTCAATAATATACTTCATGAGTCTTATCATTTTTTCGTTCTTTTGTCCAAGGGAAGCTTTCCAACCTGAGTCGGCCATTTTGCAGTTAGTATCTTGACCTTCATGAGTCAGACATCCCGAGAATCCAGTCAAGTTCATATTCAGAATCAACGAAGTTCGGTACATGTTGTTCAAGTTCTTATAGTATTTCCATGACGGTTTGTCGAAGACCTCAGGGTAGTGAGTCCTACACTCCTATTATACTCCTACCTTAGTTTTCAAAACCTTCAATATATTGCTCGAGTTATGAAGCTACCACCTCCAACTACAGGAATTGATGATTCCTGAAGATGCATATCACATTGTATTTGTATCTCTTCAAATGATTTTGAGATGTAGCTCCCTTGGGTATTATTTGTAACTACGTTCTATATAGACATTCTTATTTGTCTCGTATTCATTATTATTTTATATAACATGGATCTGCAATGTACTTGATTAAAAACCATTCTTAGTTTATCCCGAGCATGGGTATGCCCGCCTCAAAGAGATTATCATTATTTTGTAGATGACACGCTCACGAATACTCGTCTTGGGCTCACTCGACTCCATGCCTTCCCACTGTGTAAAGATGTTGTAATGTATTTAAGCCATCAACTGCTCTTCTGACCTCACACATTAGGGGGCATTTGTTATAGTCCAAAAATTCCACATCTATTCATCCAAGACATTGGCCTATTCATTTTCATCCTTTTCCAAGCATAATGTGGAGGTTTCCTCCTAAAAAACATCTTTTTGGATAATGTACGTGCTTTGTTGCACTATATTCCTACGTACATACGTGTGTTGCATGCTAGTCTTCCCATGTACATGCGCTTCCAAAAAATGCAAAATATATAAATTTGCACATATTTCGGTGAAGTTTACGAGCTATGGAGGCTTTCCTAACCATTCTACCCCCTGTAGCCCATCCCCAAACTGAATAACTTTTCTAATATAAAAAGAGTTCTTAGGGAGTCATTTAGACATATGAACAAGAGAATAAGAAAACTCTTCCAAAATACCTTCCCTCTCCTATCCCAAGTTTTGCATCTTGCTCTGAGATATTTCCTTAGCTTTCCCTTCCCTACATTCTCCCTATACAACCCTTCCTTCCCCCCTATGTTGGTATGTTGGTTGTGAGAATCCTAGGTGGGATTGGTGCACTTGGAGTAACGACAGAGGATCCCAGACTTGGTTCGTAGAGAGGTGTTCGCAAGTGAAGGTTGTAACCTTTCATCTTGTATATGAATAAAAGAGATTGTCTTTGTCCCAAAACTTTATGTGTACATGTTCTTATCTAATTTGATCATTTGCATCTATATTTAGGATTTTAAGTGATTACTAGAGATTGTATATGTTGTTGTGTTGTGTTCTTATTCTATTGCATATCATCTTTGGGAGGAGATCTGTGACCTAAGAGGCAACAACAAGTGGAAGAGGTCTACATCAACCGAAAGTATTCAAGGTGCTCTTCTTAACCTTTTCTTTTATCTCTCTTATCATTTAGTCTAGATTGTTTTGGGGTAGATTAAAGATAAGTCAGTCTTTTAAGGGAGTTATCGCTCTGCCTATTACTTAGACCCAGTTTAGGGGGATTTTCCCCGTAGCACTTCTACATTAAATTCACTCGTGCATGTCCCATCGACCATTAATGGTTGATATGACATGGAGGTACTTTTTTGGGGTATTTTTTGGAAAGTTCCTGTGGTGCTCTCTATTATATCCATTAACATTGGTGGAAAAATTGTGTCCCATGACTCATAGACATACAAATGAAAACCCCAAATGAAAGTGATCAATATCAACATGAAAAATTAACCTATCAAGAAATTGTTGAAACCTTATTTCTACATAAAGTTTTGAAGGATGTTCGTACAAATAATGACATGGAAAGTGATGTGGCATGTGATGTGGTCAGCTGATGTGGAAGGTGACATGGCAGGGATGAAGTACATTTAGTGACATGGACCTGTATGGTCAGTGATGTGACATGGAAGGTGACGTGGACATGTACAGTCAACAAGGTGAACATGATTCATGCGAGAAGCTCAATGATCAAGATTCATCCTTGTTCATGATTAGATGGACATGATATGACTTTGGAACTTGGTAAGGTTTTTTCTATCTTTTATATTAAATGGTTCATTGGCATCAGAAAGAAAAGTTATCCGTTTTGTTTTTCATCTCATAATATTTTCATCAACACTTGATGGATTATCGGTGATCGGGGAAATCCTTTATCTTCTTTCTTCAAGACTTACTATGATTTCTTCTAGTGTCCAAAGATTATCGACGATCAAGGAAATAATTAATATTTTTCATTTGACATTCATTCAAGATTCCTCCAACACGATGGTTCATTGACATTTTATTAAGGATTTCATTGGAATCGTGATTTTAGGTAGTTTTATGCCTCATTATGATTTCTTCGATCCACATTGGACTTATTGGTACTCTGAATAGACTTTGTGTTTTAAACCCTTTTTAATTATTTCTTTGGTTTTCCTTTTTTGAGCAAACATCCAAATTTCTTTGGAGTTTTTTCTTAAGTTTTTACATATGAATAAAAATGAATCAACTCAAGGAAAAAAAATGCAATTCATGAAAAACAAAACACAAGAGAATGAAAAATGATAAAAAGAAAGTGGCACCCTTAAAATTGAAAACAGTTGCAAGGTGTGTTGTGTACTCAAAAGAAGGCTCATAGAGTTTCAAATTATACACATTCCCTACTAAGTAAATATCCATGTATGGGGGAATATTGAGTTTGTGGGTGTTATATGCCACCTTCTCCAATACCTCAAAAGTTCCATATCGTAGAGCCTTGATCTTCTTACTAGGAACCTGTAGTATTTCCTTGTTCAACTGTAACCAAACTCTACCTACCACTTTGAATGTTTTCTTGGTTCTCTCTTGATTATGTATGGACTTATACTTTTCTTGTGACTTTTTTAGTGTTTCATGTACTTGAAAATGGGCCTGTCTAATATTTTCAACGAATTTCTCTTGTCTCAATGCTTCTCCTATGATGTCTTACCTCACTCTTCCTTGTTGTCAATAAATGACATCCAAGGGTGAAGGAAGAAAATACCCAAAGAAAGTTTCAAAAGGGGACTTACCAGTAGAAGTGTGGACTACTCTATTTTAAGAGTGTCTAATATAGAGTAGATTTTCATCCTATCTATTTTGATGCTTTTGGTTGTAACCCCTCAAAAGTTGCACCAAACTATTGTTGACTACTTATGTTTTCCCATCTATATGTGGATGGAATGTTGTATATCTCTTGAACTTCGTTTCCATATTCTCCCAAAGTGTAGTCCAAAAGAAATTGAGAAATTTGGTATCCATGTTTGAGATGATGCTCCTTGGTATCCCAAAGTGCACCAAGACTTGTTCAGAAAACATGTTTGTTTCTTCTTGTCCTTTGAATGTATTTTTACAAGGCACAAGAATGCACATCTTGCATAACATACCAACTACCACAAAAATATATTCATGTCCCTTCCCGGTTGTTGGAAAACCTCCCACAAAATACATGGAAATGCTTTCCCAAGGTCAAGTGGGTGTAAGTAAGGGATGGTATATACCTTGCTTCATATTAATGGGTTTGTTGGTACAACAAAGAATGCATCCTCTAATACAACATACTACATCTTCTTGCATTATGGGCTAGTAGACATAACTTTGTAAGTTAGAAACTATCTTCCCAACACCAAAATGTCTTGCAACTTTGGAGGTGTGAGCCTCTTTGATTGCAATTTTTCACCTTTAGGAATACAGAGCTTGTCTAGCTTGTGGAGTAATCCATTCTGGAGATAATATTTATCCTTGTTGTCATCTTCTTCTACTTGAATTTATCTCTATAGTTGTTGAAACACCTCTTTGAAGTCCTCATCTTCTATGTATGCCTCTTTGTATGAATCATGGGTAAAAGGATCCATGTGCATAAGAGTTCCCAAATCTGTAATATTGGTTTTGAGTGGACTTGAAAGCATGTCAACCAGCTTATTAATTCTTCCCTTTGTATACTTGATGACCAAATTAAATTATTGAAAAAAACCCATCCACTTGTAATGTCTATTTTGTTGTAGTTTAATCCAGGCCTGCAAATATTGCAATGGCTGGTGATAAATGCGTATAATGGTTTCCTTGCCCATCAGATAGTGCTTCCACTTATTAATAACTTGAACTAGGGCATAGAGTTCCTTATCATATGTAGGGTAGTTCAAAATCCTCCATGAAACATCTCTAAATGATAGCATATTGGCTTACCTCCTTGCATCAAAACTTCTTCCATAGCATACCCACTTGCATCTGTATCCACTTCAAAAGGATTGTATAATTTTGGAAATGTGAGAACTAGTGCTTGACTAATCTTTCATTTTATCTTGTTGAAAGCTTTCTGTTGATTCTTTCCCCATTGGAAACTCTTACCACTAGTTATTATGGCATGGAGTGGTGCATCTACCATTGAAAAAGAAACTATGAACTTACATAGATACTGTGATGCCCCAACAAAGATCCTAAATTTAGTGACATTAGTAGGAGCTGACCATTTTATGATGGCCTTCATATTTGTAGGATCTATATTGATCTCCCCTCCACCAATCAGATACCCTAAATACACCAATAACTGCTAATCAAAATCACATTTCTTGAGGTTAGCTAGCAACTGGTGTTGTTTTCTAGTCTCTAACACCTGCATGATATGTGAGATGGGATCCTCCTAGGTAGAGATATAAACCAATATATCATCCAAATACACTATAACAAATGAGTCTAAATATGGGTGGATTACATAAACGAAATGGCATGACCAACCATTCATACAAACCTTTCCTTGTCTTGAAGGAGGTCTTCTAGGTGTCTTCTTCTTTGAAACATACCTAGTGGTATCTTGATTTGAGATCCAACTTGGTGAAGTACTTGACATGTTGCAACTGGTCTAAGGAATCACCAGTCTTGGGTAGAGGGTACAAATTCTTGAGTGTAATCTTGTTCAGAGCTTTGTAATCGATACACATTTTCCAAGTACCATCCTTCTTATGATGATATGTGACCCAAAATGGGAGGTGATTGTTCGAATTATCACCTAATCCAACAACTGTTGCAATCATTTCTTCACTTCATCTTCTTCCAGAATGGGTTTTCTATACAACCCAATATTGGGTAATGGGAAGTCAAGCAACAACTATATCTCATTCTCCACTTCCCTCTTAGGAGAAATCCCTTTAGGCTTCTGGAAAACTCCTTTTTATGCATGTAGAAACTCCTCCAACTGATATTTCTTCTTTTTAGTACATCCCTTCAGGGATTCCTTTACTCTTACCAATTCATCACCTGGATGATTCTATCGTAAGAAAATAAAAACATGCTTCTTACTTTAACTAATAAGTTTTTTGGCTTGGTTTTCACTTACCAATGAGATCTTTGATTTAACTTTATCTGCATTGATTATGGAATACTTCCCATCCTTGATTAGGAAGTACTAGTTTTCTCCTCATGAAGATTGCATCCCTCACAAACATCTAGGGGATTCCAAACACTATCCCACACACATCAAGGGGTACTACATGTAACTCCACTTCATCAATAAAATATGCACTTACAACAAATTTGATCTTACACTATTATGTGACCTTAATCATTGCAACCTTGTTTATCCACCCCAGTGGATATGGGATAGGATGATCATAAACCTCTAACCCAAGCTTGTTGACTAGATTGGATGCTATGATATTTCCCTATGAACTAGATTGAATAAAACATATAACTTGAACTTCTTAATCTAGATCTTGATATGGAAGAGCTATGCCGTCTCCTTCTCTTCCTTATGATGAAGGATACTCATATTCACTTCCTTCTACACTGAAGTGTAGGAAATATTCTCAAGCACATATGAGATGTTATCTACATGATTTCTTGAAACCATGTCTATAAGGTTCTCCTTCTTCACATCATTCTTACGGTTCGTAGGGTTCAACTCTGGATGTCATTCCCAACACTTTTATTCAATGTGACCATCCATATTTCAATGGGTAGAATGGTTACTTAGATCCTTTCACTAATGTGAAATGGTTGTTATATTATTTTATTTCCCTTTCCACTCCTTCTTCCCCTCCTTGGAAGCATCTTGATGCTAATATTTCTTCTTGCAACCACTTGATTTTCCTTTCTTATGGCCTACATTTTCTAGATACTATGCTTGCACATAGGCCTCATCAACTGTCTTAGGATTGAAGAGAATCAATTTCTTTCATAAATGACTATAAATAACCCCCGGATACTTGAGAATTACATCTAGTTTCTTAAGAGATATACCTAGCATGATATCTATCTTTCTGAATTCAGTGGTGTACTTCTGCACACTCTACCCTTTCCTTTTCTTGAAGTGATGCCAATGGATCCATTATCCTCTACATACTTGATAGGGTAGAATTTGAGACTTAATGAGGGTTTTGAAATCCTCACACATTAGTTACTAGAAGATCACCCTCAAGCTTAAGTGTCGCCATGTGTCTTTCCCACCAGGTTAATGCATGGCCCTCTAATTTTAGTCAAAAAAAAAAATTTTCTCCTCATCCATCTATATTGTGAACGCTAAAATAGACATCTAATTTCTAGAACCAATGATTCAACTTTAATGCATCGATATGACCTTGGTATGGATTGATATCCACTTTTTCTTCCATTTTAAATAAATATTGTGAAGGGGTAAAGGCACTGGAACTTGGCTACTCTTTCTCAGACTCTTTCCTTGACTCCTTTTCTGGGTCTTCATTATCTCTTGGTTTCCCCTCTGAGTTAGAGACTCCAACCTATCTAAATAGTCCAAGCTTGTTTGATAGAGCCACCATGAGGAGGGAGATATTGTGTGAGATATCAATAAATTGATCTTACAACCTTGCAATTCTCTCTTTTGTTGGATCTTGAGGGGTGTTGTGAACAAACTCATTTTCCATGGCTAGGGTTCTTTGACTTTCATCTTAAGCCAATTCTTGGATCCTGCAACTTTCCAAAGATACCCCAAAGAAAATTGCTCTAATACCAATATGATTTATAAAATGTCCTGGATATTCCATTGGAACAATTCGCCACAACATATCTTATAATATTATGAAATATTAGACTATGCAAACTAATTTTTCTTAGATCCCGGATTAATTAATTACTATCTTTTCTTAAATTTATGAAATAACTAAAATATGAAAATGAAAGAATTGAGAAAAATAACACACCATCCACACACAAAGGAACATAATATATATCATGGGAAACCCAATATGGGAGAAAACCCAAGTAGAAGGTGAGGCCTATGCTCTTCTCTCTTTTCTTCAATTATGGAAATGCAAATACAAAGAAAGGCTCACTCACTATGGAGTTGCCTTTGACACTCTAGCCTATATGGATGCTACAAAATATTTTCCTTCTTTGATATGCTCTAAAAAATACCACTCATATATGCTCTTCTCAATTATGGAACAAATAAAATGCTAAAGAATGGAACCCTTTCTCCTCCTAGCAGTCTGGTACTTAACATAGCCTGATAGTCATCTAGGTTTAGGGTTTTTACATCCTCAACTCTCAATCAGTGATAAGGTTTGGATCTTCTAGAATATTCTTGAAATTCCATACGTGTCTAGCCCCATATTTGTGAATAATGTGGGTTGATGTGGAATCCACTTGTACCATTGTGGTCAATAAGGTAGGTCAACTTGAAAAAGGCATAATTTTTGCATATAATCTTTGACTTAGACAATTTTTGCACCATTGGAAAGGTATTATAGTGTATAACACTGTGGAGGGGACATGAACAATTTTTGGACACTATAACCTAAAAAAGTTCTATTTAATGCCTCAAAATGGCTCTAGAAGGGTCCAAACCCCAAATTTCCAAATTGGGACTTGCCACTAAAATGGCCTTGCAAGTTGATTCCTCCACATTTTTCCACCTAGAAAGTAGCAAGATAGATGAAAAATTATATGATGATCCAATCCAAATCATTACTTTGAACATGTATAATGAAGTTTTTAGTTTAGTTTTTTAATAATAATTATGATGATGATTACTAAGGTTGCTAACTCTTTAATGAATTATGATAATGATGATGATGATGATGGCATTGATGATGAATGATAAATGGTGGTGATGATGATAGATGATGTAATAAAAATTGAGACATTTAGGATTTCTTCTTGGCACACTAGATAGATTAGGTAATGAAGGTGGACCTAAAGTATAGAACCCATCACCATGCTAGTTTAGAAATTCACCAAGAGATCATAACACTTCATTCACTTGGTGGTTGAGATTGGGAGTGCACTAGATTCGTTGGTGGTTAGAATGAAGAGCATATAATTTTTTAAGAATTTCTTGTAGCATAGGACCCTCTTCATTAGAAGGATGTACAAAATCTCAATGTCTAATTTGTCCCTCTATATACTCAGTGTCTACCAAAATTTCCATGTCTTCTTCAACTTGATATTTTTTGTTGATGGAACATTGGTTGGATAATGACTTGATGTTAGAATTGGAATGGAATCCATTAGACACATATGATTAACCTATCATGATGAAGCAGAGATGACCATATAATCCATTATGCAAGAAATTGAGGTGGTGAATAATGGATTCCTATGGTTTTACATACCCAACTTTTCATTTCCTTTTATTTCATTGACTTTTTCAAGGGGATTTTCCTTCCTATCAAACTTTTGTGCTCGATTGAAATTGTTTTCCATCTTCACAAGGATCAATGAAAATAAGGACTTGACAAAATTTTCCTTCCCAATCACACTAACAAACAAAAAAATAGTGAAACAACTGTCTTTCCTAGGAAATATTTGCACTTGTGCAAAGTTGACCTTGTTTTTCAGAGACAATGAGGTTCCACTTCATGGATTTTTTTTAATCCAAATAAAAACACACATGTGTTACTAACATGCATGCATTGATATCCATGCACATTTTTTAATGTGTACACACTGTTACATCAAGTCAAAAATTGATCCTAAAACCATTAGCAGGCACTTTGTATTGAATATGTGATCCAAGAACGAGATATGTGGTTTATTAAAAGGCTTGGCACACTAATAGTGGGTCTCTTGGCCCAATTCACACTTTGGGGTCTAAAATCAATAGCTTCTAATGCACAATAAACTTCTTCTATGACATGGTCTAAGCCAAAAGGCTAAAATTTTAGTCCATAGATTCCACTTCTATGGACCAATTGTTTAATATGAAGTGGAAGGTAAATTCAATAAATGTTTCATAATGAATTGTATAAATAATTATACAAAATTCCTCTAATAATGATAAAGTGGATGAATGAATAATGTTTTTCATTATTTCTATTGATTATGTGGAAATTATATGTATTTTCCAATAACATTACACATTTCACAAATTAATTTCGAAAGAAAATAATTCAAGTTACAAAATTAACATAGGTCACCCAAAGGATCTACAATTTGAGGTCATTAGTAACTTGCACCAACACCAAATTAAAATTAGTTGTAAAAACTAATGTTTGCATGCTTGGAATAATGTTCCATAGCTATAAGGAAATTCCATCTTGATCTCACCGACTTTCCCTGACTAAAATACATGAATACTTCACACAATCCTCTTTGTCATGCCTAAAATCTAGTCGACGTGCAAGCCTTACAAGTATTTTATATGGAAATTCCATACAAGTATTTGAAGAGTCTAGGCACATAAATATACTTACAGTGAAACCACATAACATTTTATCATTCGTTAGTTTCTAAATGAAGAAAGTGCTTCCAACCATTTTCCTCTAATGACCAAACTATTTGGACAATTGTAGTAGCATTTCCACTCACTAGTAATTTTGATTTCAACAATAGTACTTGGTCATTGTTATGATTTTTTTATGCGTATCTTTGGCCTACAATATGGATAAGGGAACCATGAATAGGTATTGAATTCTATGAATGGTTATTGAGGTCTAACCAATGTCAAGGGAGGAAAATAAGGCCCTGAGGCCCCAAACAAAGCTTCTTGAAATAAAGTTGCATGAAAAACAACATGGAACCACACCTTTCCGGGGGTCTTTGGCAGTCAAGTTGGATATGGAAACCCTTAGGATTTTTTTCACACCATGGATGCATTACAAGGCCTTGTGTATCATTAAAGAATGAAAACAAGTTCCTTACAATCTTTTGTAAGATTCTTGAGTTCAATAGCCTTGAATACATCCTTGAACCAACACACAAGAATTTTGTAGGGGTCCTTTGGCCTAAGAGAAGGATACAAGCACCGTGAGTAGGTTTTGTGAACTATAAATGGTTGTTGAGGAATAAATATGGTCAAGGAGGAAACAATGAGATTAATCCAGAATTGAACCTTCTCAAGCTCAACCACCATGAACAACACCTATCAACCATGTCAATATCCTCTACAAAGAGTCTTTGGCATCCAAGTTGAATATGGGTTCCATCATAAAGTCTTCAACATTGACATGGATGGTTTTAGGTCCTTGATCATATTATAGGGAGGGAAATAAGATCCTCCAGGACTAAACCTTACTTCACTCAAGAACCATGGATGAGTCCTTGAACCACGACATATGAATTTTATAGGGTATCATTCACCTCCATGTCATATATGGATGCCATGAGTAAGTTAGTTGTGAACCAAGAATGGGTCTCAAGGTCTAACCAAGGTTAGGGAAGTAAAACAAGAGCCTTATGCACTAAATGAATAATATTGGGATCAAGCAACACGAACAACACACATAACCCATGAATATTCTCATGTTATTCAACATTGAATGCATCCTTGAACCACCACACGGGACCCTTGTAGGGTATATTTAGCCTACTGTAGGGATACAAGATCTACGATTAAACCATAACATTGAACCTAAATAGGAATGTGTCTTAGGTCCACACCAAGAATGGATCTCATAGACATGGTTAGGTTTCTTTAGCATTAGAGTGGGACACATTCACTATGAGTAAATTTTGTACCATGGAAATGGGTCTTAATACCTTAACATGGTTAGGGGGGTAACAAGGGGTTTAAGCCCAAAATGAACCTGCTCAAGGTCAAGCACCATGGTCATGGGATGCAAAATTTTTTGGTCTTAGGCCCTAAATGTAACCCGATTTCCATAAAAAACACCTACAAACCACAACAAATGTTGTATTTAGGGGGCTTTGGAATTTGAGTTGCATAATGGTGTTATTAGGAGGTTTTGTGCATCAAATATGTGATAAAGGGCCTTAACCATGGTGAAGGAAGGAAAAAAAGTGTCTCAATATATTATTGAATCTTCTCAAGTTCAAGATTCTTGAACAAGTCCTCAAACCAACAAATAATTTCTTTGTAGGGCTTTGAGTGGGATGTGAGCACCATGGGATAGGTTTTGTGCACTAGAAATGGGTCTTAATGTCTAAATATGATCAAGGGGAGAAAAAGGGCCTTTATCCATAATTGAACCTTCTCAAACTCAAGCACCATGAACAACACCAAGAAAATATGGCACAATCCCTCACTATCATATATTTACTCTAGGAGTTGGATATGTGTGTTATTAAAATATTTTGTGCACCACAAATTTATCCTGGGGAATTGACCATGGTTTGTTAGGGAAAAAATAGCCTCAATCCCTTCACCATGGTTGGGGGAGGGAAACAACAAACTTAGACCCAAAACATGTATTTTTAGGCTCAAGTGCCATGAATACATCCTTAGACCACCACATAAGACCATGGATGAGTCACAAGGCATTGACCATCATCAAAGAATTAAAACAAGTGACTTAGGATTTTATTGAACCTTCCCTAGACAAACATCCTTAAGAAAGTCCTCGAACCAACACACATGAACTTTGTAGGGGGTCTTTGGCATCTATGTGGGATTCAAGTGCCTTGAGTAAGCTTTGTGCACTTGAAATTAGTGTCAAGGAATAAACATGGTCAGGGCAGAAGCAATATCCTTAAGCCCTTATTGAACCTTCTCAAGATAAAACACCATGAATAACACTTAGAAACCATGACATGAACCCTTTCTACAAACCCTTTGGCATCCAAGTTGAATATGGGAACTATTTACGAGGCCTTGGTAATTATTAATGGGTCTTAGTTCCTTGACCATAGTCATGAGAGGGAAACAAGAGCCTCCAATCCTAAACCTTTCATCTCAACCTCAAGTTCCATGGACAAGTCCTTGAGCCATGACATATGACCTCTGTAGGGTATCATTTACCTCCAATTGTTCTATGGATACCATGACTAAGTTAATTGTTAACCACAAATGGGTTTGTAGGTCCAACCAAATTCAAGGGAGGAAAATAGGGGCCTTGTTCCCTATATGATGCTTATTCTTATTTTGATGAAAAACAACCATAGTACATAAGACAATTCTTCTCTTAGGGGTCTTTCTACTATGAGTGGTTTACCATGGGCCATTATGATGTTTTCAATATGATAGATGAGTATTTGGGTCTTGAAAATGGTTAGGGAAGGATAATAAGGACCTTAGGCATTTAACAAATCATCTTGGGCTCAAGTGTCATGAAACATGAAATGAAACACCACATACAACCTTTCTACGAGATCTTTGGCCTCTAAGTAGAATAATGCCACCATTAATTGGTTTTGGGTAGTAGTGATGGGTCTAGGGGCCTAAACCATGGTAAAAAGGAATAAAAAAGGCCTCACACTAGAAAATGAACCTTCTATACCTCAAGTGCTATGAAGAAGGCCTCCAACCACTACACATTCCCTCTCTATGCGGTATTTCACCTTTAAGTTGTATTATAGGCAACATTAGGTGGTTTTGGATAAAGATGATGGGTGTATAGGCCTTGACAATGCCTACATGAGGAAAGTAGATCCCTTTTCCCTTAAAAAAAGGTTTTAGTGCTAAATATTTCCTTTTGAAATATATCAGGGTGAGGGAGTTTTACATGGTATTTATTTTATGTAACAACAACATGCATGTGTTTCTATGAATTCAGAAAAAATAGGAGGGTTTGTCTCTTTTTCTCTACATCTTGGATGATTTGGATACTTTGGTTTTAGCTTTGGAGTGGCAAGCCTAGTGGTTTGGGAACAATTTGAGCTCCATAGACTAAAACAAACTCATTTTTCCAGCTCCATATTATTGTCTTCCTTTTTGAGAAGGTTTTTAAATATAGTCCACATATTCATAATTGATAAAAATGCCACACACACGTATACATCTCTATATTTGAATTCCAAATATGTGTGTGTGTGAAGGAAAAATATCTATTTCTATTACTTAATTGTTTTTTATTTTTGTATATATCATAATTCTAAAGCACATAGATCTTTTGTTTCTAACGTAACTTTTTATTACCTTTCCCATTTGGAAAATAAATTGTGGCGCACAAGTGCAAACTAAGACGTACACACTAAAAAAAATTAATTGATATACCCTCAAACTCAGTCTTAATGCTCGACCTTGTAATTTTAGGGCTTCATTGACTTTATTAATGTTAAAAAGTGTAAAATTAGCATTAAACAATGTGCAAAAATAGTGGCACATAAGAACTAATTGTTATCTACAATTGTGAAAATTTGTTTCAAAAAATTCTATCATTTAGGTACTAAACTAACATCTTAATGTGAACATATGCATTATATTTTAGAAGAAAAATATAATACCATTGTTAGAAGAACGTGGATTTTTCTAAGTTATACAATTTTTTCATAAATAAAACTTATGTATTCTGTAAGCTAATTTAATTTCATTTTCTTCAACTTTTCGCAAAAAATTCTAATAAGTTGTGCATTTACCTCCAATATTTCCCCATAGACAACAAATTTTTGTCTTTATGGATTTCCATTACAACGAGTGGGTCATGAGAGGGAAGCTTTAGCTTGCACTATCCCAAGAGGAAACTTAGAATGGGAGAATCCTGAAGGTTGATGGGAGAGGAATGATTCCATTTCCCATAGAGGAGAGTAAGAATATGTATAATGGTGAATAATGGTTCCCCCCCAAAGAGTTTTCATAAGACAAGTGCATGCTTCCCAAGAAGCATGGGGAAACATCCAAAGAATGAGCCAAGTTAAAGATCAATGGGTACTGTTCATAAGAAATCATGGGAAATAAAGGTTGTACCTTTGAAGGACAAGTGTCAAGTCATATCACCCATGCACCCACTTTCCTCTTCAGCATGGGGAACCATCCAAAGAATGAACCAAGTTAAAGATCAATGGGTAATGTTCATAAGAAATCATGGGAAATAAAGGTTGTACCTTTGAAGGAAAAGTGTCAAGTCATATCACCCATGCACCCACTTCCCTCTTCTCCTCTTGTGTTATCATGGTCCACTAGTTGTTTTTGGAGGAACGTTCTTGGTGGATATTACCTTATTATGTATTTCCTTTTATTCATTTTTTTAGATACATAAGCATACCATGAAAAACATCAAAATCACACCATAATGTTATCCCGCCATGGAGACTCATACACATTAACTAGTGGGTTCTTGGCCTTGATCTCTACACTAGGAATGTTTACCATGCATTTACATTATGTACACATGGGTCATTTAACCAAGCCCACATGGCTTGATTCCCATCACATAACCTCATTATTTGAATAATACATAATTTATTTAGTTGTTATTCAAGGATCGAAATTTGGCTATTACATATATCCATGGATTAAAATGGAGCCTTCAATGGCGAGATCAATTGATTCTCTTTGTGGCACTTGATTGAGGGAAAGTAATAAGCAAAAAATATGGATGGAGTAGTCTCTTATCAAACATCCCTAGAAGAAGGAAGAAGTTTGTTGGTCATTATCATCATGGCATATTGTTTCAATGTAAATACATATAATCAAATCCGTGATGAATTTGAGTATGGAGGGTATCTATTAAAAAATCTACAACATTAATGATAGACGTAGAAGGCCTAGCCAATGGGAATGGAAGCCAATCAATGACAAAGAGGCATGTTTATGGAAAAGTTTGCTAATAAATATTGTTTGATATTGTAAAATAATTTAGAAACACTATGTTATGTTATTAGGTTTGTAGAAACTTAAAGTAGAGTTAAAAAGGATGATTAAGTCAAAACTATTATTAATACTAGATTCAAATATGATGTTCAAAACCATTCACTCAACTTTGATGATGAAAAAATCTAACAAAATGATCAACATTTTAGTTGCAAGTTTGTTGTAGCATCAATGCCACTTGACAGCCAAGCCAACTTATGGTTAGAATCCAATTCCATACTCGTTGCCATTCATTAATTTTGGTGCGTATGCTTAGTATCCAATTCCATACTTGTTTCCATTTATTAATTTTGGTTTTTAATGCGAAGCCATACCTGTTGTCTAACCTTATCTTATAAATGTTATTCCATGAGCTAGTGATATGGGTAGTAAAGGTCTTTTGATATGAAAAATGAAAGAGATACACATTTAGATTTGAGTGATGCAAGCAAACATAATACATATGGGATGCATAATACATGGGATGGTGACAACTTTTACATTTTCCTTTTCATTTTTGGTCATTTTATTTATTTTTGGGTGCTGTGTAGCACATGATGATATTATGTGGATATTATACTTATCATAATTACGAGAGTTAAAAGATTTCTTGGAAATTGAAAATGTATAGAATATATACTTTTTGAATAAGTCACCATTAATAAACAAGAAAAAATCAAATTGTGAGATTTTTATTATTAAAACATTATCGTGAATAAGTACTGAAACATTGGGATATCCAAAGTTACTTTGAAAATTCTCTGCTGTATAAAAAAAATTAAACAATAATTTCTTTAAATATTATGAAAGATCATCATTGGATTTATCTGAGGTAATTGTGAGACTCACATTTCATCCAGTTCACTTTTAAAGCATAAATTTAGGCTTATTATATATCAATTAAAGTTAGTTTCACGCGCAAGGGGATTCCATTAGATTTACGTTACACACCTCTACCATGAAAGTCGAATGCCTAGTATAAGTTTTTTTTAAATTTAGAATAAATCTTTTATTTTTTTAATATATAATTTTATTTTTTAAATGTGTTTTAGGATGGGTTTTTTTAAGAAGATTTCTACAAATATCTTCCAAAAAAAATTTCTATTTCATAGAATCTTTAACCTACCACAAATTTATATATAAAAATACAATTTAAACCAAAAAAAATTCACCTCAGCATGAGAACGTCCACCCCCATACCTTTTAATAAAATATGAATTCTGTTGGAAGGGAAATCTAAATACATGATCTAAGCTCTAATTTCTGCAAGTCAATGCACCAGCCTTACATTCAAGTGAAAAATGAAAAAAATCAATATAAGACACTGTAGCTGCCCAAGCCATTTGAGAGCTGCCGTATCCTGTGTCTAATAAAGTGGAGAATTATTATGAAAGAAATGATAAACTGAAGTACAAAACCATATAGTTAACCAAAGCCATGTGAGAGCTGACATATTCTGGATATAATAAAGTGTTTGATAATTATTGCTCTTTTTCCAATGCTCATGGATTCCCCGGTTCAAGACAACTGATACCTAAAGCATAAAGGCAATATTCATGGTTTTATCACTTGGCCTCTTTCAGTTATTTATTATAAATATATATAGTACTGAGTTAAAACAAGCTTCTGTCCATTGAATTTAGTGATAAGTGGCAGAAGCTAGCTTTGGACACTTGCATGTAAAATAAACCTGGAAAATAACGCCGAAAAGAGAGGTAATCAGTTGGCATGTGGTTGATAGTTTTTATTGTTTAGTAGAAAAAGCATAGCATATAGGTTGAAAGAGTAAAATCCATTTTTGTTTTACACAAAATGGTGTGTAGTTATTACTAACAGCTTGCAAGTTAATACTATTAAGAATTTGGACTTGTGGTTTGGCAAGGGTTGAGATGTCTGGAAGAGTCTCATCAGAGCAGGCTAAATATTAAACAATATGTACAACTTTTATTCTCTGAACTTGAACTTGTGACTTGGCAAGGGTTGAGATGTTTGGAAGAATCTCATCACAGCAGGCCAAATATTAAACATGTACAACTTTTACTCTCTGCTGGTTTTGAACTTATGACTTCCACGAAGAAAACACATGTTCTTAACTATTAAACCCAATACGTACTTGCTAACTATTTAGGATGATAGTGAAACAGTAAAATACAAGTTAGTGTATCTATTATTTCACCCAATTTGTTTGGCTAGAATTGTTTATAAAAATAATGGGTGTGTAATAGTGTGCAAGTGGGTGTTATCTTCTTTATTATCTTCTTTATGGTTGTGATGAAGTGGATTTTTCTTTTTCATTATTGTAATGAATTGGGTTTTTGTTGTTGTAATGAATTGTGACTCATGGCACTGTAAGCAGTAGTTGGATCGTTGATTTATGATGGATTGAATATGGGAGAGCCCACTGGCAAAGCCTTGAGAATCATGTGAAGGTGAAGTCCTTGCTAAGATTCCACTGACCTCCACTTTGTGGGGACTTGGCCATCTTCTTCTGCCTACCTGCAATAGCATGGCAGCAAAGGCATGGTGTGTAATTTTGGGACAGTGATTTGTTGATATATAGATGCAGGGATTCAATAGGATCCTTACATGGTAAGATCAATCAATGGCGTTTGTGCAATTGTAGTTGTGATAAATGAATAGAGGATATGGCACTGTGTGAAGGCATGTAGTTAGTTTTCAGAACATAGTGAGATCTGGAAGGAGCTGTCTCTGATCGACCCAAAGGAAGAAAGATCTCCTCCTCATCATGGCAAAATGTTTCAATGCAGAAGATGGTTATCATCAGATCTGTGATGAATCTGACTATGGAGAATCCCCATCAAAGTATGCATCTCTGGGCAGACAGGGAAAACCTTGGCAATGGGTATGGAGGTGGGTCAGTGCCAAAAAGAACTCTCTGTGCAGAGCCTTTGCAATCGATAACGAGGATGGCTTCATGTTGGGATGTTGCAGAAGAATAAGCTGGAAGAATGTATGCTGGAAAATCAGGGCAGATTTGACTAGAATGATAAAGCCAAGGCCAGCATCACATATGACATTCAGATATGATGCTCTAAGCTATGCTCTTAACTTTGATGATGGAGGAAACTATCTAGCTGGGCCAGATAATGCCTAGTATTTCAGTTGCAGGTTTTCTGCATAAATAGTACCAGTTGGTAGCTAGGCTACGTATCTTCTTAATGCTCAAATACATACAGGTTACTATTGATCAGTTCTGAATTCTCTGATGGTAAAGGCTACTGCTTTCTGTTCTGTTTATGTAGAGTAGAGCCAGATCTAGACTACCAGGGAGCTGATGTTTTCATGTGCGAATGTTGAAAGTAAATTTGAATGCCTCTTAGGAGCAAGGGCGATCTGCCTTAGAGTAAATTGTACAAATTGTAAGGAGTCCAATAAACTTAGGTTAGGTTATTGAGTGCTGGGAAAACCAAAGTTTATTTTCAAATCATAAGCAGGAATGTGCAATATTTTTAGTTCCTTTTCGGTTGGATCTTGTTGTACAAAGCGCTTGAATATGTGAAAAAATTGC
>ML865289.1:0-14227 GCA_009831015.1 Picea engelmannii | reverse complement strand
TGCTTCAAGGCATCTGTGGAGACTGTGAAGTCCTTTTCCATATCCTACACTCGTAGAATTGGTGCACTAGTTAGTAACCTCTTAAGCTCGATGAATGCACTATCACATTCTTATGTCCATTCATACCTGACCCCATTTCGTTGCAAAGTGGTGATGGGTTTCGCTATTTTAGGAATATCGCTATTTTTGTAATGCCCAAACCGAGTTCGAAAGGTAGTTTTAAGAATATCTCCTTCCTTAATCCTTAACTGGTGATACCCTGATCATAGTTCAATTTTTGAGAATACCGCTGCTCCTTTCATCTGATCAAAGAGATCATCTATCTGTGGCATTGGGTACCTATTTTTCACTATAGCACGGTTCATGTCCCTATAATCTATACACAAACGTAAGGAACCATCCTTCTTCTTCATAAAAAATACTGGTGCACCCCAAGGTGAGACACTGGGCCATATTATCTCTAATTCGAGTAGCTCTTTCAACTCCATCTGCAACTCACAAATTTTTGGCACTATCATCCTATACGGAGTCTTGGAAATTGGTTTTGCACTAGGTTTTAGCTCAATAGTAAAATCAAGATCCCTCTCAGGAGGTAACCCTAGCAACTCGTTCGGAAAAACATCCTTAAACTCTGACAATACTGGGTACTCATCCAAGGAGGGTCTTTTCCTTTCATTCATTGCTTCCACTACATATATTCAACACCCTTGCCTCATGCACGGCTTAACCTTCATAGTTGAGATAAAGTGTAGAGACACCTTTCTCCGTACACCGTGGATCTCTACTGGCCTTCCTTCACCGTCAACACAAAGTACCCTTTTGTGAAACAATCTACCATATCTTGATGGGCTTCTAACCAATCCATTCCAATGATTAGGTCGTGCATCCCAAGAGCAGTGACGTATACCTTCAACCTGGTAGTACACACTCCCAGGTCTACTAGACAATTATCAATGCTAGGTCATACCACTTGTTTTTCTCCCGAAGCCATCTCGACTTGTTTAAAGTCATCATGCTCGTAGGATTCCAACCCACTCTTTTCTAATGTAGATGGTGAAATGTGACGCAACCTTCCCTCGACGGAACTGTCGCTCTCACCAGGACCTTCAACAACTCGGCCCGAAGAGTTAACAACTCTTCGAACTCCCTCAGGAGTCCTTTACCCACGGTATACTTCTCGGTGATCTCCCTTCATCCAGTCGGGAAATCGGGTTTAGCGGATTCACGAACCTTGTGCGCACCTTCTGTGCAATATGAAACCCCGAATCCCGATCCCCGATGTCAACGGTCAACACTTCCGTGTGTCGGGGATTTCCCTATCGAGAAATCGGTAGATGAAAGGTGGTGATTTGCTCACCTTCCAAAACCCCGAACGCCGATGTGCGATGCCACGTGTTGTCCTCCGCTCCGTCTCCGTGGGACCCGTCGCAACTCGGGGGTTTACTGTTTCTCCGCACTCCCTTCGACTTCGAAAACACCGAAGTGTCGAGTCCTGACTCCTCGGGATCTCGTGCCACCTGTCCCTCCGATGACCGACGGCTCCGATTTAAATCGGGAAATCGCAACTCGTGATTTCGACGTGCATGCAACTCTTGTACACGCCAAACCCGCTATGCCGAAATGCGATGGCGAATGAGTTCCACTGCGCTTGGAGGTTAACTCTTTCTCAAGAGTTCAAGTCGTCGATTCTCTTCCCCTTGAAGAGTTCTTCGCTTCACCAGCTTCGTCCTGTGCAACTGAAGCAAAGGTACTATCCCTCCTGAGCTTGGTCCTTCTTCTCCTCTAGAGACTCTATACCAACTGCCCATGCTCGGACTCCTACAATTCTTGAGGTGATGGGTTCTTCCGGACTATGTGCATTCACGAAGACAACAACCCATGCCTTTCTTCTCTCAGACTTACTACTGAGACCTAAATCCGACCTGCACTTCACCTGCACGGCTCGAATAATCCAACACAACTCTGGTCGACGAGAATAAGAGCTCCACTGTTGAACCTCCTCGACGCACTCTATGCGGAGGAATTCGACTGCACTCTATGCAGGAATCTCCTGGTTCGAATAGTGAACAATTGGAACTTATTCCCTCATTCTCTCAGGTTTCGAACCTGATATGCAATCACATACGCAGCATATAGAAGATAAGCATATAAAGAAGCAAATATGCAACAGCATAATATCAACAACACATAGAGATCAAACACATCCATGGAATTGAATCAAAGCCTTTCCTATTAATTCAATGTTTGTACATGGAGTTTCTTCACAATTCTCCGCTCTGTTCTCTCTTTCTAATGCTGAATAATAATTTTCAATTATACAAGGAGGGTGCCTATATTCGTTTTCCCTCCTGGAAGTGAAACTGTCTAATCTACAGCTAACCCTATCTACCAGCATTTAAAACTATTTAATGCCTTCTTATCTACATTACAATACAAGTGTGCTTCATATGAATGCTCTCATTCAAACGACGGCGCAACAATCTTTTCAAAATAATTCAAAAATGTATGTGTTGGTGTTGTCCAGCTGTTCTTCTCTTTCCACGCGTTGGCTCGCTTGAAGAAGTCGTAGATTCTCCTGCATCATACTCCTCGGCTCAAAAGATTTCACGGGGTCCTGTCCATGAGCTCCTGCACACTATGCCCATGCTTTTGTATCACTACCTCTGTTTCCCAGCTGGCATCCTCCAATGGGTGGTTCTTCCATTTTACCAGGTAGTCAAAATACTGCTTTCTCCTGGTCTTTCTGCCTACTCTCTTGTCCAGTATGCACTCCATCTGAGGCGTCTGTGCAACTGGTAATTGCTTCTGCCACTGGATCACTGGTGGTTCATTAGCTCCAGTGCCTACCTCTTCAGTCCTGTAGGGGTATAAGTCCGAAATGTTGAAAATCGGAGATATCCCAATGCCCTCTGGAAATTCAAGCTCATATGCATTCTCCCCGAACTTCTTCAAGACTCTGCATGGTCCAATCTTCTTCATCTTGAGCTTGTTATACGTCCCCCTTGGGAACCTTTCCTTCCTCAGGTGCGCTAGAACCATGTCTCCAACTTCAAACTGAATTTGTCTTTTCCTCTGATCGGCTCTGCGCTTATACTCCTGGTTCGCCTTCATCAGTTGCTGCTTCACCTGTGTGTGAAGTTCCTGCATCGCCTCAGCAAATTCTTCAGCTTTCGCGCTGCTAGTTTCAGCCTGCTCTAACTCCCTGAGCTCAGATACTCCTCGCGGCTGTGTCCCATACAAAATTTGAAATGGGCTCTTACCTGTACTCCGATTCACTGAATCGTTGTACGCAAACTCTGCCTGTGGTAGGATCTGATCCCAACTGCTGTGATGCTCAGTCACCAGACTTCTCAACAGATCCCCCAAGCTTCTGTTGACTACTTCGGTCTGCCCATCTGTCTGCAGATGGTAAGCAGAACTGAATGCTAAGTCAGTCCCTAGCTTCTTCCATAGCGTCCTCCAAAAATGACCTATGAATTTGGTATCCCGATCTGAGACTATACTCCTCGGCAATCCATGCAGTCGCACAACCTCTTTGAAAAATAAATTGGCGATGTGGGTTGCATCACTGGTTTTATGACACAGTATAAAATGTGCCATTTTCGAGAACCTGTCCACCACCACAAAGATGGAATCCACTCCTCGTTGCGTTCTCGGTAATCCCAAAACAAAGTCCATGCTAATAGCTTCCCATGGCCTTTCGGGTATGGGCAATGGCTGATATAACCCATCATTTTGATTTCGGGCTTTTGCATGTTGACATATCCGGCATCTGTCAACAAATATTTTAACATCAGCACGCATGCCAGGCCAATAATAAGATTCGCTCAGCTTGGCGAAGGTCTTGTCATGTCCAAAATGACCTGCTAAGCCTCCACTGTGCTTCTCCTTCACCAAATTCTCTCTCATAGAGAAATCTGGACTGCACAATTGATTGCCCTTGAACAACAATCCATCCTGGATCAGGTAGTCAATCCACGGACTCCTATCCCTGAGAACTGGGTTCTCGGCTACCTCGTATGCCTCGCCAAAGTCTGCGTCACCTGCATACATATCTTTCAGATTTTCAAAACCCAAAGTCTTGACCCTGAATTCCTGCAGTAATAAACATTTTCTGCTCAAGGCATCAGCTACCTTGTTAGTAGTCCCCGAAATGTGCTTTATCACAAATGTAAAATTCTGCATGTATTCTACCCACTTCGCATGCTTCTGATTCAACTTCTCCTGTTGACTCACGAACTGCAATGCGTGATTGTCACTGTACAATACGAACTCCTTGGGTATTAAGTAATGCCTCCACTTTTTCAATGCCTGTATGATGGCATAGAATTCCTTATCATACGTGGAGTATTTCAATTTTGCATCGTCCAGATTCTCGTTGTAATATGCAACAGGTCGGTCATCCTGACTCAAAACCCCTCCAACAGCATATCCACTGGCATCAAACTTCACTTGGAAGGTTTTCTGAAAATCCGGCAGCACCAGAATTGGCTGCTCAGTAATATTCCGCTTCAACAGATTGAAGCTCTTCTCAGCCTCGGCGGTCCAATGAAAGACTTTATGCCGCTTATTCACAATATCCATCATTGCTGCGCTGATTCTGCTGAAATTTCGAATGAATTTTCTGTAGAAGATTGCCAAACCATGAAAGCTCCTTACCTCAAAAACATTCCTCGGTGATGGCCAATTCCTGATTACGTTCACCTTCTCAGGATCCATCTTCAATTCATTCACTGAGATTACAAAACCCAAATAAATGAGTTCGGTCTGCATGAAGGAACACTTCTTCAAATTGATCATCAGCTTCTCCTGCTGTAACCTTCTCATCACAATGGCCAAATGCCTTAAGTGTTCAGCCCTGGTTTTGCTGAATATTAGTATGTCGTCCAAATACACGACCACAAATTTCCCAATGAATTCCCGCAGGACTTCATTCATCAGCCTCATAAATGTGCTCGACGCGTTTGTCAAACCAAACAGCATGACCAGCCATTCATACAAACCCTCATTTGTTTTGAATGGTGTCTTCCATTCATCTCCCTCTCTCATCCGGATCTGATGATATCCGCTCTTGAGATCTATTTTTGAAAAATAATTTGCCCCACTCAGGCAGTCCATCAAGTCGTCAATTCTCGGCAGTGGAAACCTGTATCTGATGGTAATTTTATTAATCGCTCTGGATTCTGTACACATCCTCCAGCCTCCATCCTTATTCGGACTCAGCACTGTCGAAACAACACATGGACTAAGAATCTCTCTGACTAGTCCTTTATCTTGCAGATCGTGTACCTGCCTTTTGACTTCCTCATTCTCCTGAGGTGTCAACCTATACGCTGCCTTATTTGGTAGACTTGCTCCGGGTATGAGGTCAATGTGGTGACTCACACTCCTCATTGGTGGCAACGAACGAGGTAGTTTGTCCACGATGATATCAGCGAACTCTTCAAGTAGTTCCTGAATTTCTTCCGGCAAGTCGTCCACTCTTGTGCTTGTCAGGACAATTCTCGGCTTCCTGACAACAAAGAATTGTGGATCTTCATTCCTCTCTAACTCTGTGAGAAGTTCCTTCCCACTCATGAGAAGTACCGTGCTGCTCACTTTCGGCTTCACTTCCTTATTCTTTATCAGATGTAAGGTATGTGATCTCCCATCCTTTTCTAAGGTGTATGTGTTCATTCTCCCATCATGAACAACATTCCTATCATACTGCCAAGGTCTACCCAATAAAACATGACTGACATCCATGGGAATGACATCACACATGATCTCATCCTTATATTCACCCATTTTAAAATTGACCAAGCATTGCTTTGTAACACATACCTGGTGTCCTTTCTGCAGCCATGTCACCTTGTATGGACTCGGGTGTTTGTTCGTTTTTAGCTCCAGCTTCTCCACCATCTCGGTCGAAACGAGATTATCGGTGCTTCCGCTGTCCACTATGACCTTGCATTTCCAGCCCTTGGTCTTGCAAGTCGTCCAGAATAGTCGGCATCTCTGCGCTGAGCTGTCCACCTCTTTCTCAAGTTTCAATAGAGCCTTGTGCACTGTCAGCGACTTCCCACTTCCATTGTCTTCATCCTCAACGTCACGCCTCTGCGCCTCAGCAACGTGAGTGTTTCCTCTGTCCATCTTCCTTTCTGGGCAGTCAACGGCTTTGTGTCCGTCTTTCCCACATGTAAAACATGTGATAACTCCTCCACGACCTCTTCCTCTACCTCGGTTACGAGGAATTATGTTGGCATCAGCATATCCGCCACCCTACTCAGTATGCTGCCTCATCGGCTCAGCATATTGCTGCTTCATTGGCTCAGCATATTGTTGCCTCTGCTGTGAGGTTCCACCTCTTTCAACTCTTCCCTGAGGCTTTATCCACTCCTCCTTAGGTATTTGAGTTCGTTCTTGGGCAACTGCTTTGCCTCTAGGCTGGCTTCGGCCTCTCCCTCGCTGTCCCTGCTTGCGGCTCAACTTTTCTTCGGCTTTCAGAGCCATCTGGTACACATCCTCAATTGTCCGGATGGTAACCATCCTCAGTTCATCCTGAATGTCATACCTCAACCCATTCAGGTATCTCGCCACCTTCTCGTCATCACTCTCCTGATGACCAGCTCGAATGTTGAGCCTGTAGAATTCTTCGGTGTATTCTTTCACCGTCATCATCTTCTATCTCAGGTTTTGCATGCGCCTGAACAGAGTGATCTGGTAATCCCTCGGGATGAATTTCGCCTTCATCTTAGCGATCATCCTGTCCCAGCTTCTGATTTTTTGTTTGCCTCGGGAACGTCTCTCTGCCTGCAGCTCATCCCACCATAAGGCTGCATGTCCCTTCAGCTTGGTGACAGCATGCCTTATCTTCTTGTCCTCTTCGATATCTTCGTAATCGAAGTAGGTGTCGAGTGCTCGGATCCAGTCCAACAAATCTTCTGCATTTAGACTTCCCTCATAGACGGGAATGTCCATCTTCGTCTTCGAGCTCATCCTCGAAATGGCTCTAATCAACCTTTCGGTTGATGCATCCTCTGCCGTGACTTCTTCTTCAGCATGTCCAACTTCCTCTTCAATCTCGGGATCACTGAACTCTGCTGCACCAGCACCACGTCTCTGGGTGGTCTCTATTTCTTCAAGTCTGGCTCGGAGATCTCTCATCTCTCGCTCCATCTCAACATTTCCTGCTGGCCTAACTCTTCTTCGGGCATCCCTGTCTTCACGATCAGGAGATTGCCTCTCTCTTCTGGGCAGCATGGTGTAATCTGCTTCTCTCTGTTATCAGAACAAAGCGAACTCCTTTTCGGCTCTGATACCACTCTGACGCAAGTCGTGAGTATCAGAGTGATTTCCTTTCCTCTTTCTCTTCTCTCACCTGCAATATACAGACAAGATCTTCAGGCTCTGATACCACCCTGACGCAACCTTCCCTCGACGACACTGTCGCTCTCACCAGGACCTTCAACAACTCGGCCCGAAGAGTTAACAACTCTTCGAACTCCCTCAGGAGTCCTTTACCCATGGTATACTTCTCGGTGATCTCCCTTCATCCAGTCGGGAAATCGGGTTTAGCGGATTCGCAAACCTTGTGCGCACCTTCCGTGCAATATGAAACCCTGAATCCTGATCCCCGATGTCAACGGTCAACACTTCCGTGTGTCGGGGATTTCCCTATCGGGAAATCGGCAGATGAAAGGTGGTGATTTGCTCACCTTCCAAAACCCCGAACGTTGATGTGCGATGCCACGTGCTGTCCTCTGCTCCATCTTCGTGGGACCCGTCGCAACTCGGGGGTTTACTGTTTCTCCGCGCTCCCTTCGACTTCGAAAACACCGAAGTGCCAAGTCCCAACTCCTCGGGATCTCGTGCCACCTGTCCCTCCGATGACCGATGGCTCCGATTTAAATCGGGAAATCGCAACTTGTGATTTTGACGTGCATGCAACTCTTGTACACGCCAAACCCGCTATGTCGAAATGCGATGGCGAATGAGTTCCACTGCTCTTGGAGGTTAACTCTTTCTCAAGAGTTCAAGTCGTCGATTCTCTTCCCCTTGAAGAGTTCTTCGCTTCACCAGCTTCGTCCTGTGCAACTGAAGCAAAGGTACTATCCCTCCTGAGCTTGGTCCTTCTTCTCCTCTAGAGACTCTGTACCAACTACCCACACTCGGACTCCTACAATTCTTGAGGTGATGGGTTCTTCCGGACTATGTGCATTCACGAAGACAACAGCCCACGCCTTTCTTCTCTCAGACTTACTACTGAGACCTAAATCTGACCTGCACTTCACCTGCATGGCTCGAATAATCCAACACAACTCTGGTCGACGAGAATAAGAGCTCCACTGTTGAACCTCCTCGACGCACTCTATGCGGAGGAATTCGACTGCACTCTATGAAGGAGTCTCCTGGTTCGAACAATGAACAATTGGAACTTATTCCCTCATTCTCTCAGGTTTCGAACCTGATATGCAATCACATATGCAACATATAGAAGATAAGCATATAAAGAAGCAAATATGCAACAGCATAATATCAACAACACACAGAGATCAAACACATCCATGGAATTGAATCAAAGCTTTTCCTATTAATTCAATGTCTGTACATGGAGTTTCTTCACAATTCTCCGCTCTGTTCTCTCTTGCTAATGCTGAATAATAATTCTCAATTATACAAGGAGGGTGCCTATATTCGTTTTCCCTCCTGGAAGTGAAACTGTCTAATCTACAACTAACCCTATCTACCAGCATTTAAAACTATTTAATGCCTTCTTATCTACATTACAATACAAGTGCGCTTCATATGAATGCTCTCATTCAAACGACGGCGCAACAATCTTTTCAAAATAATTCAAAAATGTATGTGTTGGCGCTGTCCAGTTGTTCTTCTCTTTCCACGCGCTGGCTCGCTTGAGGAAGTCGTAGATGCTCCTGCATCAAAATGAAACTATATGTGGCACCAGAATCAAATAAAATTTTAACATTGATATGATTTAGCATACATGGTGACTCCACCACTGTGGATTTATGTTCTGCTTGGTGATTATTAACTGCTACATAAATCTAGTGGCTACTGCTTACTCTTCCCATCGGGACCTTTCCTTCTCTATGAACAAATCCTGCTTGCAACTCTAGGTAGTCATGCTAGTAATGGGGCCCTCCACATCCCCAACATGTAACATGATATGGGACCTGCGCACTACTCTGTGACGGTCTCTTAAATGAGTTCCTTCCCCTGGAACCCCTGCCCCTACTAGATGCTCCCTGAGAAGGTTGTGGACCAGCCTGCATCGTTGGTGATGAATGGGATGCTTCACTCGCTGCCATTGAAATACCTGTGGAAACTATCCTTGGTGCGACTCTATTACCATAAGGAGGTGGCCTAGAGCTCCCTCCTTTAGAGAAGGTCCTAGGGGTCTTCCCCACAAATCCAGGATGATGTGGAAATGTCGATCTCATACCTCTGTTTAAGATCATGTGTTCCTCAGCATAACATTCATTTTCAACTGCTTCCGCTACTGAAGACGGTTTCCACATCCGTACCATGGCCCTTATATTAAGGTTTAACCCATAAACAAAGTGTTCTGCCTGTTGTTGATCATTATCCATATATGAAACATATTTTACCAACTCCATGAACCTGATCTCATACTCTTCCATGATCCTATTTCCCTACACTAGAGCATGAAATCCTCCCACTTATTGTTCCTTGTAGTAATCTGGTAGATATTTCCTTCAGATCCTTTCCTAAAAAAATTCCCAAGAGACGTTGTCTGGGGTAAGGTGAAACTGCCTCTCCAGGTTGCCCCACCAGTTCAAGGCACTATCCCTTAACTGAAAGATTGTTATTTTCTCTTTTTATGTGGAAGCATAGTCTCTTAAAACAAAACATCGTGTCATTCCTTCAAACCATGCCTCTGCACGTTCACTAGCACGACCCCCAACAAACTCTGGAAGTTTGATCCTCTGCATTTTTCTAGTGATGTCCTTGGGTGGAGGCCCTCCCCTTGAATCCCTCGACACTTTAGGGTTTCCCTCTCCAGATGGTGGGGGATCCACTTCGATCCCTGCTGGTTGAAGCCCCTTTAATGTCTCATTTATAGCCTCCAAAGAGCACAAAATGAGATCTAATTCAGGCGATGGTGGTGGCGGCATTGGCAGTCCTTGCGATGATGCCCCTCGACCTCGATTTCCTTGAGTCCTAACCATCCTGTATAATTGAATCTGCATCAAACCAAATGTTTGTCAGGGAAGAGTCTAAGGCAATTCACATTCACACAACTTATACTTGAAAACATAGGGTTAGGCATAAGTTTTTTTTTACTTGTCTGTAAATAGACGTTACTCTCTTTAGGGTAAGTGGCTAGGTCAGGGTTAAAGCATCTAAGCTCGATGTCTTCGCCTAAGAAAACTACTGAATCTCTCGCCTTGGTAGCTACGCTAGCACTGTACCACACTCGCCAATTTCTCTAACTTACCTTCTTAGTGCGCATGAAGCCCCCTCCCCCTTATCATGGTTTAAGTCCTTAAAAATTTCCTTTAAAACTAATTAGTGCAATTTTGAACATAATGTTGATTAATCATTATAACCTAAAAACCCAATACTAGACTTTAACCTAAGTTTCAATAGTCTTAATCAACACATTTAGTCTAATACATCAAATAAATATTATTATTTTAACATTTATTGCTCACTTAGTTAATTAATCCCATTCAATTTAACCCAGAAAATTAATATTATTATTAGTATCATAATTAAGTACTTAATTAATCACTAATTTAATTAATCATTCCAATTAATTAATCACTTTAGTTTTATTTTATATATATATATATATATATATATATTATTTTATTATTAAATAATTAAAATTTAAACAAATTTAAACAATTAAAATTTAAACCTAAATTAAACCATTAAAATTTAAAAGAATAAAAAATAATAATAAGAAAAATACAAATAAGAAAAAAATTAAAATTAAAATAATTAAAATTTTAAAATTAAAGTCGGACATCGTGGGTCCTCGCATGAGGCCCACGTGACCCTCTCCCCCACTCTCCATTCCCAACCCTACTCTCTTCTCACTCGCATCATTCCTCGCATCATTCCACACTTCCAACCCTACACTCCCTCCACCCCTTTTCATTTTCATTTTTTTTTATTTGCTCAATCATTACACGCAGAGGTGAAGGATGAGGTTGGCCATGGTTGTTCCCTCTGCTCCTCCACCGTTCATCTATGACTCGACTCGAACCCATGGCTTGCGGTGCATATACATAGCCCCAATACCCTTAGGCCCATAAATCTTATGCCCACTCAATGACATCAAATCCACCTTCATCTCATCGACATTGACAAGAATTTTACCAATAGCTAGGGTCGCATCAGTGTGGAGGAAAAAAAAAAATTTCCTACAGATTTCACTTATTTCTTCAATGGGCTGAATCACACCAATTTCATTATGAACAGTCATGACAGATACCAAGCCTTTGTTGGGCCCGATGGTGGCCTTGAGCTTGTCGATGTCGATGAGGCCGTCTTTTTTTTTTCACGGGCAAGTAGGTGACCTTGAAACCCTCCTATTGTAGGTGCCGGCAAGAGTCTAGGACAAACTTGTGCTCTGTCTGCATGGTGATGACGTGCCTTTTCTTGTCTTTGAAGAAATGAATGACGCCCTTCATTGTGATTCCTTCCACAGTTTCTTCTACTACTCTTTCTACTGTTGTTGAGAAAGAGGCTGCCAGGCAGTCATTGACGAGAGTTCTGGTGGCTCTTCTTGACGCCATTGATAGGAGCTTCGAAGCCATTGCCAGGATCTCGAAGTCTGGAGGAGTCTGAAGATATGAAGTACTGGGGTTCGAAGATATGCAGTGTTGGGGTTTGAACAGTGCTACAACAAAAGTATGGGCAAGTGTAAAGCCTAGTCGCTTGGGCACTTAGTCTTGGATTAACTTGTGATCTTGTGGTCACACTAAGATTAAGGCATGTCCAGTCTATAAAATAGCTTTCATTCGATATCTCAATCTCTCTAGCATGTAAACTGGTTTATTTATTTTATTTATTATTTGGTATTGCCTCTTATTTTTCATGGCCTGGTCTCTTTCTGTTTCTTGTTTTTTGCAGTAGCATGTACATAATCATAGTAAATTTGAGGTTGGCTAGGCCAACTATTTGAAATTTCCATTCATAAGTTTTCACAGAGTCTTATGGACCTTAGATGTAGTCAAGAGGACGTTGCAACATCATTTTTTTTACTTATTGAGATTTATTGTTCTGATTGATAACTAGTTTGTTTTATTGTTTGTTTAACCTCTTTCAAGCTTCTGGTTTATTGGACCTTAAAATGATAGGACTATTCTGTCTCAGTATCGGCACTATTCACAGTATTCATTATTTGGCCCTAGACTTGTTGGCTCATGGACTTGGATATTGGTTGTTCGGTCCCAATAATTTGTGTTTTTTTTTTCTTTTTTTAAGTTATAAATACATATCTTTTATATATGTTTATTTATATATTTGTTTAGAAATTCCTGGACATAATTTATATATATTTATACATTTGTTTATATATGTTTGTTTATTTGAAACAAGTGTTAAAATGTATTTAACACTTTCAATATGTATATTATTATACCATTTACATTTTCAATGTGCATATTATTTATATATAGATCTGTGTTAAAAAAAATGTTTGCTTGGCTTGCAAGTTAGGTGGAGCTAAAGCTTGGAGCTTGGCCCTCAGGCCCGGATTTATATTTACACTCCAATATATATGTTTTCATATACAGATTATTTATATGTGTCTAATCATTTCTATTTACATAACCCCTTTCAAGGATTTCACTTGTACAGGTGAAGGATTTCACTTATACAGGTCAACAAGTTTTAAAGTTTTAGAGGGTTTCAGGGTTGCTTTTCCCAATTGTTGGAAAGGGTTTCAAGGGTTGTAATTAAAGGGTTTCATGTTGCAGGTTTTCAAGGTTGTTTACAGGACACATAACATAGCTTTCAGTCAAGAGTCAAGAGGATGGGTGGGTGGGTAGGCCCTTGGCCCCATATTTTAAACTAGGGCTTTGATACCATGTGTAAGGTCCGTCCATACAGAGCCCTATAAAACATAAATCTAGATATAGAAATGCTATCATAATTTCTTCTTTATTCACTATTCAACGTAATAACAATTCAACATAATAACAATGTTCCGCAGAATTAAAAATGAGTTCAACAGAATTAAAAATGAGTAGCATAATAATGAACAACATGTTCAGCATAATAATAATGAACAATATAACAATAATGAATAGAAGCATAATAATCATGATAATAAAACGTATCTACCTTAAACTGATGTTTTTCTGAAGCTTTGTTCTGAATCTTTTCCCTACCCAAACTAATTAACCTCCCAACCAGCTAAGAATAGCCTATCCATCTCCCTAGCCCCAAGATTCCTTACGGTTTCTTGGCCCCTGAGCCCAAAATTCCCAACAACACGTGCCCCTGTGAGAGTCCTCAAGCAAGATGCAAGTAAAACCAATAAAAAAGACACAGCCCCAAACTGTTCCTCCCTCCACCTTCTCCCTCTCTCATAATTTAAAAATATATCTTCCCCTAAAAGAGTCCCCCCTTCCCGAGTCCTCCCCCTTCCTTATCTTCCTTCTCCTCCCTTATCCAACCGCCTTATCCCCCCATTAATCCTTAACCACCTTATCCCCCCCAAATAAATGGGTCCATCTACCAATACATTTATATTATAAAATAAGTTTTAAAAAAAATCAAAATTAATAATTTAATAAACTAATATTTAATCATGATACTTAAATAATTAATTAGGGTTGTTACATTCAGCCACATCTTTCTCTACCTCTTGAGATCCCAACCAATTATGGTTGGAATGATGTTGTTAACCCCCCTCAAAATCAAGTTCGAGGATGGTCAAAAATATCTTTTCCATTACCACCTCCTCCACCTAAGCGGTCTGCCCTGCACATTGCATTAGAATCCTCCCATTCTTATTCAACCCAACCATTTTAAATGATAAAATCTCAAGCCCAAGAACCAGAGCCTAGAAAAGGAAAATGACCTACTCATTCTACTGAATCTGACCAATTAGTAACTTCCTCACACTCAGTTACCTCTCACTCCCAACACCCTAAGCATGAAGATGAGATATCCATTTTGGAGATATTAATCTAGAAATCAAGTGATCATGGAATACCTCGTCAAATGGAAGAACCTACTAGTG
>ML865288.1:0-10544 GCA_009831015.1 Picea engelmannii | reverse complement strand
AGCCATCTTGACTTGTTTAAAGTCATCATGCTCGTAGGCTTCCAAACCACTCTTTTCTAATGCAGATGGTGAAATGAAACTATCTGTCCAACCAGAATCAAACAAAATCTTAACATTGATATGGTTTAGCGTACCTAATGACTCCACCACCATGGATTGATGTTCGTCTTGGCGGTTATTAACTGCTACGTAAATATGGTGGCTGCTACTTGCTCTCCCCATCGTGGCCTTTCCTTCTCTATGCACGAACCCCGATTGTAACTCTGGGCAGTCATGCTGGTAATGGGGTCCCCCGTACCCCCAACAGGTAACACCAGATTGAACCTGTGCATTGTTCTGTGTCTGTCTTTGAAATGAGTTCCTTCCCCTGGAACCCCTGCCCCTACTCATTGTTCCCTGAGATGGTCGTGGTCCTGTCTGCACTGTTGGCGATGAACGAGATGCTGCACTCGCTGCCATTGAAATCCCTGCAGCTACTGTCCTTGGTGCGACTCTGTTACCATATGGTGGTGGCCTCGAGCCCCCTCCCCTAGGAAATGTCCTCGGGGCCTTTCCTACGAACCCCGGGCGATGCGGAAATGTTGGTCTTGTACCCCCGGTCAAGTTCATGTGTTATTCCACGTAACGCGCATTTTCCACCACCTCCGCCATTGAAGACGGTTTCCACATCCGCACCATATCTCTTATCCTAGGTTTCAATCCATAGACGAAGCGCTCTACCTAGCATTGGTCGTTATCCATATACGACACATATTTGACCAGTTCGATAAACCTGATCTCATATTCTTCTACCGTTATGTTTCCCTGTACTAAGGCATGAAACGCCCCCACCTGTTGTTCCTCGTAGTATGCTGGTAGATACTTCCTTCAGAACCTCTCCTCGAAAAGTTCCCAAGATACCGTGTCTGGGGTAAGGTGCATTTGTCTTTCCAGGTTGCCCCACCAGTTCAAAGCGCTGTCTCTTAACTGAAAAATGGCGATCTTTTCCTTTGAATTGGATGCATAGTCCCTTGAGGCAAAACACCTTGTCATGCCTTCCAACCATGCTTCCGCGCGTTCACTGGCACGACCCCTGACAAACTCCGGAAGTTTGATCTTCTACAATTCCCACGTGATGTCTTCAGGTAGAGGTCCTCCCCCTGAATCCCTTAATGCTTTTGGATTACCCATTCCAGACGGTGGGGGTTCCACCTCAGTCCCTGTCGGTTCTCGCCCCTTTAAAGTCTCATTGATGGCTTCCAATGAGCGCAGTATGAGGACTAGTTCAGGCGATGGTGGTGGTGGCACTGGCGGTGTTGGCGGTGCTTACGACGATGCTCCCCTGCCTCGACCTCTTCGAGTCCTGACCATCCTGTATGCTTTGACCTGCATCCACCAAAGTTGTCAGGGTGAGTTCTAGGATGTTTCAAATTGGTGCTACTCAAACTAGAAATAGGTTTAGGCGTAAGTTTTCTTTACTTGTCTGTAAAGAGACATTACTCCATTAGGGGATTGTCTAGGTTAGGGTTAGGGTTAAGCATCTAAGCTTGATTTCTTCTCCCCTACGAAAATAATTGTTGGTTCCCTTGACTTGTAGCTACATTATCCTTGCGCCTCACTCGCCACTTCCTATGCTTACTCTCCTAGTGCATATGTCGCCTCCTTCCCACTTTTCCTAGTCTAAGCCCCTTTAACCTTTCTCTTACAACTTGCTTAGAGTGACTTCCGACCTTATGTTTATTAATTTACGCTGATATGTGTACACCTATTGACAATGGCACAATTAATGATCTTTTAATCTTATTTAACCTTAAACCTTGATCTGATGGCTATGCATTGAAGATGCTGGCATATTCTTAGTCGTCCTCCAAAATCAATGGGTTAGATTTATTTTTCATAACTTTCTTGCATTTATCAAGGCATCCGTTAACATGTTTACTTACTTTTTTTTTTTTTTTAGCATTAACCTGATCACAAAAAAAAATGCCATAAGGTTATATAATTACCACATTTAATGATTTAAATAGGATTAAACCGCGACATTTAAACAATTATCTCCAACTGCCAGCCCCGTTTTGGCGTTCACCGGTGCTATGTACCTTTCGGCGTTAGGGTTCTTCTTAAGATGCTTCGCTTGGTGGGTGGTCTTGGGTATGACAATTAAAGTATTTATATGTGAATTTATTTGTAAAAGTCACATCACGTGGTGCGTTGTCAAGGCGGGCTTTGTAAAGACTTGACCGGTGGGGAGGTCCGGGGTTCGATCCTCACAGACTCCATCACATTTTTATTAGCTTTTTAATATAGTTTAACTTTATTTTACCTTAATTAAACTAATTAAGGTTACTTACTAATTAAACTTTAATTGAATTTTTTTATTTGAATTTTGATAATCACTTTAACTTTAATATTGATAATTAACTCCACAATAGTTATTGTTATTGTTGTGGTAACAATAATGATTTAATTGTGGTAACCACAACAATAATTGTGTTAACTTTATTATCGATATTTAACTTTAATAATTGTGGTAACAACATTAACTTTAACTTTAATATCGACACTAGGTTAATTAATTTTTTTTTTTAAATCTCAACACTCATAAAAAAAATCTCTTCTTTTATTGATTTACTAAATTTATAATTTATTAGTTTATTAATATTTATATATATATATTTATTTATTATTATAATTTAAATTTAAACTAAATAATTTAAACCTATATTTCTAATTATTCGACATTAAGATTTAACCCGAAATAATAATAAAAATAAAAATAAAAAACTAAATAAAATAAATAAATAATAAAAATAAACAATTTTTAACTTGGGCAGTGGGTCCTTGCATGAGGCCCACGCGCCCCTCCCAAACCTATGCTCATTCCCCACCCTACACGTCTCTTAATCAAACCCTAAACTTTTCTCAAACCTAACACTCCTTCACTGCCGCCTATCTCTCTAAGCATTTGCGCCCTCGACTTCTCCCTCTCTGCTACTGTGGCGGAGCTCTGGTAATGGCCGCAGGCTTGTGAGTTTTAATTTGTTTGCAAAGGGGTTTGAGGATAATAGGCCCTGTATACTTTGCTAGGCTGGGGACTGTTTCGTGGTCTAAGTCAGTGGTTCGATTCTCTGCTCAGTTGGCATCGCTCTAACTGTGAAGCCACTCATCTCAGGATATTGAGTCCCCTCCAAATCTTTAGTGTTGTCAATTGTGTTTATGCTGGATCATTTATTTGGTTCTAAGCATGTAAATAATCATCTGGTTTTTTTTTGTTACAGGTGGCTGATTATATACGGCCGACTTTTATGCCAAGCTTTCAAAAAGGTTATGCCTCATATGTTTTCCCCTCAAAGCTTTAGAGTCCCCCTCAAGGGCCGGGAGTTCGGTAGTATATTATTATGGGGCTTTATAGGTTTCGTTTGCACCTTCCTAAGGCTGGTAGATAGAGTTCCTGGGATTCTCATCTGGTACTCGTTCGATGAAATGGTCCTGGCATATAGAATACCTCTGCCATGTTTCCCTATGGTGTTGGAAGTACAACCTTCGGTTTCTGTACAGAATAAAGTTTACTTCACTACCGCTGCTAACTGGAGGGAAAGCAACCCAAAACAACCCAATAAGCACAAAGGAACAATCGCTAACGGTTGCTTCTCTATGCACCCCCCCACCCTTCTCGCTAGAAATTCACTCCACCATGACATCTTCACCTCTGGAGTGTTAGAATATCTACCCGTTGCTCCAAAAGCTCCTTCCAGCAACAAAATACCTTCACTGCGGCAGTTACGCGACCCATAGCTTGATATATATTCTGTGTATGAGGCGCATGTTCCTAGTTCTGTTTTTCGCTTTTTCAGAATGATAATATATATCCTATTTTTTTTTGTTTTATTTAGTAACAGAAATGTGTTTTGGGCGTGTTTGGTTTTTTTTTGTTTATTAGAAGTTTGGACGGTTGAACCTCTGTACTCTGCATTCTAGTTGTTATCATCATTTTTGTTTTTTTGTTTGTTTTTTACTGGTATGATATGAGGGTGATGGCCTTATAATATTATTAGCTCAGCTGGTAGAGCGCGTGGCTTTTAAATTTTCAGCGGTAAAACATTCCGTCTACAAGTTTTCAGCATAAATCTGTAGTTTTGTTCTTTATCTTCTAGGTTTATGCCATGCCAGTCATTGGTCTTGTTTCTAGATGTTTGGTTGCCTTCTTTTCTAAAATTGTTTCATATCTACAAGCTGTAAGTCTTCCTATTTTGCATATCGTTTTCTAATTTCGAACCCTAAAATGACCTTGACTCATTAATATTTTATGTAGAAGAATTTCAATATTTCATAACCTTTTAAGTCTTTAATGATGCATCTAAATTTTGGCTAGGCTGGTAAGTTGGTTGTCTTTTATTTTGAAGATTTCTCCGTGTATTAAAGAAAAATATTTGGAAGTATGGTTTCTCAATATGTGGAACTTTTAAATGCTTAATAATTTATTTTTATTTTTATTTTTTATTTTTGTGCAACCATTATGGTCAATAGAATACTATGTTGGCGACCAAAAGAAATGCTTTACAGTTATGTGCTTAATATAATTTATGTTGGAGGAATTTTGTTGTTTCAGGTGTAAGGTCTTTGGGAGCTTAGTGTTATACTCGAGTTTTATTTCCCATTTATCAGTAAGTCGCAACTCATTCAGGTCTGGTATATCAAGCCTCCATCCCCGGCAAAGGGAATTGGAAGACGTTCAGGTTCCATTCTCAGCTTTGCGTGCACTTCAATCTCTCTCTCTCTTTTTTTTTTTTTTTTTTTTACAGTTTAAATAAATGTCTTTTACATATTGATCTACATCTAATTGATATTAATGGGTTTGGCTTGCAGTAGGTGGAGTTGGATCTCGTGGCATGCCCGTCAGGCCCAAATTTATATTTACCCTAATATATTTATTTAGGGATTTACTATAACTAAATATGCGTGTTTATTTTTCTAGTGTGGTTTATTTAAATTTCCAGGTGGGTAGGTAGGCCCTTGGTTCCAGATTTTGAACCAGGGCTCTGATACCAAATGTAAGAGCCGAATTAAATACACAACCATTTTAATTTACAACATAATCATAAAATCTAAGAAATTTCTATAATTTAACACATTCGCCTACAAATTTTCAATAATAATAAATTTTTATCATAGATTAAAACAATGCATCGTTTGAAATACCTGAACCTGATGCTAATAGCCATCCGTTGTCCAAATTCCTTCTCGACCGCTGCTGCACTGTAAAACACTGCCCAAAACCATTCCTGCCAACTAGGTAGCTCCCTAGCTCCAGGATATCAACGAATATCCTGGCCCCCGTGCCCAAAACCCCCAGCAACCTCGGTGCACTGATACAATCTCACTCCCAGATTTTCACTTCTCTCTGCAATAGTGAGAGCTCACAAAATCCATCCCCAACTCCCCGTAGAATGCCTCCCGTCAAACTCCTTCCCTTCCTTATTTCTCCTTCACCGACTTCCCCCCTTCATTTACTCCCTACCTAACTCATTTATTACCTCCTTATCCCTTCCTGTTAATGCCCCTTATCCCCTTTATTTAATATCTTATCCCTTTTAGTTAATATGTTATCCCGTATCGGGTATGTAAATTAATTTAATAATATAATTTATTATCCTTCTTTTTTATTTATTTACCTTATTAATCAATGAATTAATTAATACTTCAATTAATCATAAAAATAATGAATAACTAATTAATAATAATTAATTAGTAAATGTTATTTTAAGAAATAATTGAGGTTTAGCTAATCTTTTAGGACAATTATATTATTAAATTAATTATAATTAATTATCATATACACCTATTTAAGCAGGGTCGTTACAAAAGTCATGTTCTATTTACTCTTAGAGGAGGTGGGGTGGAAATCCTCTTAATCCATCAATGAGGTCTTGGTTATTCATGGAATATAGAAGCAGAAATGGAAGAAGAGAGAAAAGGGAAGATCCAAAATCTTTTGCAGACATAAATCTCTTAGAAAGTCTAAGTAAAAATCTTAAAATAATGGATAGGCTAGGCATTTAAGAAGGGAGTACAAGGAAGAGAAGAAGAAGAATATAAAGTAAATAATGATTTTGATGACAAGTATGAAGAATCGTGTTAAGAGGTTTGTTTAGATTCATTTGTTGCAACTTTGACAACCTATGCAGGATAAAGTGCATGGTCCATTGACTCTAGAGAATCCTTCCGTATGACTTCATTCACACTAGTTTTCAATGGATTATAAATATGGTGATGGGATGGTATACCTTGGTGATGTATCTCCTCTTATCATAGTTGGTTATGGTAGAGGCTCTATCATATTCTATTTTGGAAGAGTAAATCGGACCAATGGAGTTTTTCACATTTTGCATAGCATCAAACATAATACCAGTAAGCATAGTTATCGATGCTGGTGTGCAGGTTGTTTTCTCTAACAAAGGGGTAAGATGGTCTGAAGAGGTAAAGTTGTTGCTAAGGGTGTCCGTGTGAGAACTTTTTTCCAGCTTGATGTGTGCACTATTGAGTGTAATAGTTCATTGATTTCTATAGGAGAGAGATCCATAGGATCTACACTTTCACAATTGTGTCCTCCTAAGAAAGCACTTGTTTCTTAAATCAAGTTTCCTACTTAGAATACAATGTTATGCTACCAAATATTGGGTGATATAGGTGTAAATCGAATATGAGCCTTGAAAAAGAAAAATCGTGTTCATTGATTGAATGATTGTGCTTTTGAATTTTATTTTTCTGAGCATTATATGGAAAATGGAATGATGCTTAATTTTATTCTATTTCTCACAATGTTTTGGGTCATTTGACTTACTTCATTGTTTCAATTTGTAAGGATTTGTATTATGTTTCATTGATGATTATTTTAGAAAGACATGGGTACATTTTCTTAGAACCAATTATGAGGGTTTTACTCAGTTTAAGGAGCTTAAAGCTCTCTTGGATAATTGGACTGGTAGTAAGATCAAGCTATTGAGGAAATATAATCGTTGTGAGTTTTTTTTTATAAAGATTGATAAGTTTTGTAATATTAATGGAATTGAAATACATAAGATAACTCTACATACCCCTCAACAGAATGGAGTTCCAGAAAAAATGAATAGAACTTTTATGGAGAGACCTAGGAGTATGCTTAGTGGAGTTGGCTTAAAGAAGACATCATGGGAAGAAACACTTGCTAGTACATGTTAATTGATTAATAGGCAACATATATTATCTATTGTGGATAAAACCTCGATGGAGGTCTTTACAAGAAAGAATCCCTCAATCTGACATCTTCATGTTTTTGGTTGTGAGGCATATGACCATGTGCCTAAGGAGACACTATCGAAGTTGGATAAAAAGGAATTGAAATGTATCCTCATCAACTATGGAATTTGTGTGAAAGGGTATTTAGAATTTGGGATCACGTGTCTAGAAAATTTGTGTATAGTATAAATGTTACTTTTAGATAATTTAATTCTTCTCCCATGGTGATGTAGACAAAATAGAATGAGAAGAAGTTAGTGGTTGATCTACCACTGAAGATCTAGAAATATGAATTAGAAAATAAAAAACAATTCCATGATGGACACGATTAGGAGGAGGGTATAGAGAGTTCATAACATGAGGAATAAATTCCACCTCAAAATTTAAGGAGGTCCACTTGGTAGAGAAGGAAACGAGACATATAGAATTACAGTCCCTATGATTTTATATGTATATTTTCTTCCCTATGATTTTATATGTATCTTTTCTTTATCTACTCACACCAATGAGCCTAGAAATATGAAAGAGGAAATGGATATGGAATATAAGGATTCTTAGAGACTAGCCATGGAAGAGGAAATGGAAGCACTTAGAAATAATGATATGTGGGACTTGGTTTGATTTCCCGATGGAAAAATATACATTTGATGTAAATCAATGTTCGAAAAGAATATTGGTTTCGATGGAAATGTTGAAAAGCACAAGAGATGGTTAGTTGTAAAATAATATCCCTAGGATGAGGGGACAAGATTTTGTGAGATCCTTTCACTAGTTGTTAAGTTCACATCTATTAGGTTCATATTACCTGTTGCAGTATTATTTGATTTATAGATAGAATAGATAGATGTGCACAATGCATTCCTACATCATGACTTGAAGGAGGACATATATATTACACAACCAAAGAACTATGTTGAAAAAGGTAAAGAGTCATTGATTTGCAAGTTGAAAATTTATTTTTATGGTTTCAAACAGTCATCGAGAATGTGGTACAAAAAGATTGATTCTTTTGTGTTGGTATTAGCAAATGAAATGCACTGAAAGTCGCACTTATTTTTATTATCACTTTGTCTATTTTTTTTAGGGTCATAGCTGTTCTTTGAAGACTAGATGATAGGTCTTTGTCATTAGGGCCATTTCATCATGAGTTATTATCAAAACTGAGCTCTTGGATCATGTTGCAGTGACCAAACAGTTTGAACTTGTTTCACTGCAGAAAATCCTTGTTTGTTGCCAAACCTCTATTTTTTCCAGAATTTCAAAAGTATTTCCCTTCGTTGATATCAAAGCCTTCTTTCCTGACCATACTTTCCATAGTATCAAGGTTCTGTTGTTCTAACCATATTCCCTACAAAATTTTGGTTTGCTGCAGAAAATCCAACTCACTACAAAACATTTCACTCGTTGTTGAAACCATGTTCTTTGACTAAACTTATTATATTCCTTGTACCATGTTGAACCCTTGCTACTATGTATGCTCGCCATACACATTTTACCCCCTTTGATAGCCATGGAACCTGACAGGAATATGAAGAATATAGTTGCACACCTGGATGACTGTGAGAAAGACATTGACAACAACATAAACACGGTAAAAAGTTCTTTGTACCTTCACAAGAATCTAGAGAATGCATACAAACAAAAAATGATTCTACAAAAGGAAAACATAGTTTTGAAGAGGAAACTACACCAGATAGAAGAAAGGGTTGCTAAAAGTGCTTTGGTTGTGGTGGCACAAGCTACTGCCAACTAACATCTACTGAGAAAATTCCAATTTTGCAATTTTGTAACTAATAGAATGATGAAGAATCTTATCTGGTAACACTCGATATACGTTGATCATGAAAACAAAGTTAGTTCTGATGTTCAAAAACATTTTGTCAGTTAATAAGGGAGAGGAACTCTGGATAGTATTAAAAAATAGTGAAAAAATGTGCGATTCCTTGTGAAACTCGCATACACAGATATTTCGCAAAGAATTTTAGCACATTGTGAAATCGAGTTTTCATCATATTGTGAAAAATACGAAATGGGCTTTACCCAAATTTGGTGTGGAGAAGTATCATAGTTTCATTGATTTGTTCACCAAAAATTATCCCCACCCGGTTCTCCATTTGGGAGAAAAGTCAAACACATCATCTATACGAAATTCTGCAGTAAAATTTAGTAGTTCACTACGAAATTGCACAGTCAACAAGAGTCTCCTTCATTTCAAGGTGAAAACTCAAAGGGAATCCTCCAAGGCTTAAGCGAAACATGGAGAACAAGTGTCTCATCCCAAGATCAAGAAACTTAATGGTTCCTAAAAGATATTAGGGGCATAAGACAAGACTCTAAAAAATAGGAACTCAAACACTTTTTGTTGTAACTTATTCTAACCAATTCCTAACTAGGTGGGAATCTAATGTAACTGCAACTAATTTGACCTTCTTAGACTAGTGATGATGTAGATATTATATAGGATGGAATTTTGATGAAGAATGGGTTGGGATTTTGGATTTTTGAGACTGTTTTATCTATTTTGAACTTTTTCATATGAAAACTCCGTGTATCCATATTATAGGATTCTAATAAATTGAATGATTAGGCATCTTTGTTATTTTTCAGTTCTACTTTTTTATTATTTATTTAATGGGATGCTATGTATATGTGGTACATTTAGAACTTCCTTAAATGTTCTGTGATAAATTATTTATTGCATGATATTTTGTCCATTAAATAATTATGTGTTTCCTGGTTGAGAGGCTCTTAGAAAATATTCTTCAGTGAACTATTTAGTAAGAGATGGAAGCTGTTGGTCACTATAATTGCTTAATTAAATTCAAACAACCAAGTGAAACATAAATTATCAACCCAGGGAAGTCTTTTGTTTCAAAGATAGCTGTGCACTATATATGCTCAATTCCAAAAGCACTTAGTGTTGTAGTAAAGAAAATTATTCTATCNATTCTTGCTGGAATGAACTGAAGCTCTGGATTAAATCACAGGAAAGTAATCTCCCTATTGCAATTCCTTATGGTTCAAATTAAGAATCCTGGATTACATTTAAAATAACATTGCAATGGGTAAGAACAACTATCTTGCAATCAGAGAACAGGACCCTTACTCTCAAACAGAGATTCAGTGCTAACACTCTTTTATGAAAGAAATAGTGCAGAAAAACAATGAACTCTTATCTAACAGAAAACAAAGCACTTAGTTCCTTTCTGTCTAAGCAGGAACCTTGGGCCTTACTTCTGTTTAGCACACTTGTGAGATTGAAGTCTACAGAGAACAAGGCAATCTGATTC
>ML865287.1:28528-40186 GCA_009831015.1 Picea engelmannii | reverse complement strand
TCTCCCATCTTGACTCATCAAAGAATATGTATGATTCCCTAACAAACCTCTTCTCAGTCATAAACATTGGACAAATAATGAATCTATAGAATGAGCTCTGTGACACGAAAATGAATGAAGATGATATCATAACATCATACTTTGTGAGAATATGATAGTTAATATATCAACTATAAGATATTGAAGATATCATTTCAGAGAAGGAATTGGTAAACATAGTACTCAATGGTCTTCCTAATACATGGGATGCATTTTCTCCAAGCATGAACACAAGAAAGGATTATCCTACATTTCAAGAACTTTTCACTTGCTATGCTCAAGAAGAATCCAGGATCAGTGCAAAAGATAAACCCCAAAATAAGTACAATGATCAATCCCTTATAACAAGATTCAATAACTTCAGGAACAAGAGGAAGTTTGGTTCAAGGAGGAAGCCAAATCAAGAGAATGATATTTCAGAAAAACAATGCTTCAACTGTTGAAAGTATGGTCACTACAAGAATCATTGTCCTGACCTAAAGAAAAGGAAGGAGAAACATGAAGCATCAGTTGTTGAAGAAAAGGAACCTACAAAGAAGACTAAGTAGGATGAAAGAGACTTCTTCTTCTAAAGGTAACAATACTCTTCTTAGTACTTGTACATATCTTGTTTCCATAGACTATGTACATATCTTGTATATCTATCTATTAGAAGTTAATATGTTCCAAGAATAACTATACTTATGGAAGAACAACAAGATAAGAATTGCTATCAATATACAAGTGAGATAAAACACATGAAAGGATTAAATACATCAAACAAATCATGTGGAAGCTATTACAGGATAAGTCGAAATTAGAATCAATCCTGAAGAAACTTAGAAAAAGTAAAGACATAAAGGAAATTGGAAAATGATTTGTAACACTTTGCAGAAGGCAATAAGGATGTAGATAGAAGCATGGAATCTCCTAGATGGAGGGAGACGATTATATATTTCCAAAAGAAAAACATCCACTCATACATGAAGCAAGGGTTAGGAGGGAGCTAATCCTTTGATCCATTGAATATGATGAAGTATATATCCATGGTAGCAGCCATGAAAGGAAATATGTGTTCAGTTCAAGCTAAGAAGAAGTCTTCTTCAAAGAGAAGCCTTAAAGTATCCCTGGTTGTCCATCCACATATGTGATCCTATAATCAAAGGGAGAAGTTAAATATTTAGGGCATGGAATCTTTAATAAACTCCATGGACCCAAGAGATAAAGAAAAACATCAAGAAAAACATAAAGATTCCAAGAAAGAAAGAAAAGCCAGAACAACCAGTCATTATATTAAGAATCACAAGATCACCAACCTGATATGAACTCAATAAAAGAAATCAAGCAGAGGAACTGAAAGTTGTGATGAAGAACAATGTATATATGCAAGCATTGCAAGATCCAAAACTAGAGGTTCTCCCAGATGGAGGGACAAGACTATGATGATTACTTGTTCCAATAAATCATACATACCTCTACATGAGTCTTTATATCATCCACAATATCCATGGGTTTGATTTCTACTTCATATGAATGCAAAGACTGTTCTCCAGAGCAATTGAACAAAGAGCGTATGAAGAGAAACCTCATGACTTTGAAGCATATTAGAAAGAGACCCTTGTATGCAGATAGAAGAAGATAACTTGGTGGATAACCTCTAGTGCACAACAGAAGCATGGTGAAGGTTTTCTATAGCATAGATATTGTATCAAGATGATTACTTAGAAGATCAGATCTCATGATGACATAAGAAGTGCCACATGGATATATTCTAGTTTTCCGGCAATGATATACTTTATTGATCAGAGCTACATGAAGCCTTTAGAGAAAACCAGTGTTCCAAATAAAAGTACATTTAAAATCAATCATTACATTATCCATGATGAAGTCCAGAAAGGAGAAAGTGGTTTTTCTATACATATCTCCATAGATGAGAAGATAATCAAACATTTTTGGTAAATCTTATGTCGAAGATGAAAGTGTTTGCATACTCAAGCCGAAGCTCATGGAGACGACTTCCTTATTGAAAAAGGAAGAGATGATTCCCAGGTTGGGAGGGAGAACTAATGTACTATTATAGATGCACAGTCATTTTTCAGTTCGAAAAACAAATTGTCCAAGATGAGAAGATTCTTTCCAGTCTGGAAAGTGGATTGAAATTTCTGACAGACAGACATTTTGTAGCTCGAAAAATGGTCTCGATTGCTGATGTACCATAGACAATGAATTCCCATTGTGGTTAACATGGGAAGTTGTCTAGGTCAATCTCTCTTCTTGAGGGTTACTCAAGAAGACTGGCCCACCTTGCCAGACAATGATTTCCCATTGTGGCTAACATGGGGAATGGTTTGTTTGGAGGTTGGTGAAGGACAGACATTTCCTTTGGAAATGGTCTGGACAATCAGTCCTTAGGGAAGATTCATTCTCTCCATGTTGCACTTTGTTTAGTGTCAGAGGAATGTCCCAGGGTGGGGAATGGTCTAGGTTCAACAATCAAGGACAAACATTCCTTAGGGCAGACTCACTCTCTCTAGGTTACACTTTTTCTAGTGTTGGAGGAATGGCCTAGGGTGGGGAATGGTCCAGGCTAAAAAATTGGGACAATTATTCTTCCTTGATTGAGAAGAATAGTCTAGATAGCTCATCATTTATGTTTTACCTTCTAAGGGAAGATTCTCTTCTAGATCTTACAAATGTGAGTGGATGAATGGCCCAAATGATTCATCTTATATCATAACATTTTTTCTATGCAGGTTGATATCAAGTGATTTTTATAAAGACTGTATGTCTCTAGGTAGTAGATGTATACTATTTTGGTGGATGTGTTGCACTCTTTCTGACTATATGTCAATGATCAAGTACATGTGTTCTACTTGGTGTGGTAATGTATCACTGGATTGTAGTTTTGTACTACTATGGATGGACAGAGTTGTGTTCTATTGAAGGATATTATTTTGATTTCCTTGAATACTATCAACAGTGTTGAAAATGATTATCAGTTAGATGGATGATCAATGGACAGAGATTTCCCAGATGAAAAATGGTTCACGACATTTATTATTCTAGGACATATGTCTAGATTAGAAAAATGGCTCTTATGTCACTCTATGGTGTGAGTGACTTATCTAGCATCATGTCTAATTACTCAGATGGAGTATGGTTTTGAGAGATGATGCAGTTGATGACACTGATGGTCATGATGGTGCTCATGATCTAGTCATGATATAGTCTATACAACTATGTTGATATTACCGGGTGAATGGTATGTTTGTGCTCAAGACCATTACCTGTAATAACTCCCTAGCTAGGAAGGAGTGTTGATATTATGGTAGCTACAAGATGTATTTACCTCCATGTGTAAACCTTATGAGAATAGAATCTTTGGGGAAGCAAGAAGAAACCCTAATGAGTTGGATAATAACGCTAGAAGATATGTCGGCTCAAGAGTAGAAATTGTATTAGTTTATTAGCCTCCAAGAGAATAAGTCAGCTAGAAGAAATAATATATACTAAAAAGAAAGATACCTTGAATGAGAAGTCGGCCTAGGCAATTAGCAAGAATTAGTATAAATACAGGAGGCTAGTCTTCATTCTGGCAGGCAGTCTCAGAATTGCAGAGAAGCACTTGTGTGCACTGCAGTGCCCATTTTTGTGCGCAAGTTTGTAGGAGAGCTGCCATTACAACTGTTTCAGCTAGCAGATCACATTTGGCTTGGACTATCTCTTGGTTAGGGTTTGGACTATCTGATCAGCTCTTCTTGGTGCACTATCCTTGGGGAAGGGTGCACTACCCTTTGTTTGGGTATCTAGCCTAGGGTTTTATTCCAGAGTGATTCTCTGTAAAGGTTAAGGTGCTCGAAGGGTGGCTTCGGCCTATGGTTGGGTGACAATAGTGATATTTTCAATGGTAAAATGAGCACATCAATTATATTCTAACAATGATGGTGGTCGTGATCTAGTCATGAGATAGTCTATACGACTATGTTGATGCTACGAGCTTAATTGTATGTTTGTGCTCAATACCATTACCTTCAATACCTCCCTAGACAGGAGGGAGTGTTGATATTATGGTGGCTATGAGAGGTATTTACCTCCATGTATAAACCTGATGAGAATAGAATATTATGGGAAGCAATAAGAAACCCTAATTAGTTCGCTAATAACCCTAGAAGAAAAGTCGACTCAAGAGGATAACTTGTATTAGGTTATTAGCCTCCAAGAGAAGAAGTCAGTTAAAGGAAATATTATATACTATGTAAATAGGCACCCAGAATGAGAAGTTAGCCCAGGCAATTTGTAAGATTTAGTACAAATACAGGAGGCTAGTCTTCATTCTAACAGGCTTTCTCAAAACTGCATAAACAACACTTTTGCGCATTGCAATTGGCCAGTTTGTGAACAAGTTTTGAGGAGAGTTGGCATTGTAGTTGTTGCAGCTAGCATATTTCAGTTTTGGCTTGGATTATTTATTGGTTATGGTTTGGACTCTCTGGTTAGCTCTTGCTTGGTGCACTATACTTGGAGAAAGGTGCACCACCCTTTGTTTAGCTATCTAGCCTAGGGTTTGGTTCTAGGATAATTCTTTGTCAAGGTTAAGGTGCTCGGGGGTGGATTTGGCCTATAGTTGGGTGACAATACTGATATTGTATATGGTTAAACCAATGCATAAATTAGATTCTAACACTTATATATGCATTTGCAGCAACAACAATAAATCTCAGATCGGTTCATCTTTTGGGAATGATCACAAATAACACATACATGCAGGAACAAATCTATGCCTAGTTGGCATAACAATCAATTTCAACTGATATTCTTCCAAGCTTGACTTGGTTCAAGCATGATCTATATGCATCAAATGATACATACATAGATATGGATGGACTATTCCAGATCTCCTTAGATAATTGTGTGGATTAGAACATGAGAGAGATAATTGACTGAATGTGTGGTTAGTGATTGTAGGAGTTTCGATTGTGGTATTATTTTATCCAATCGATGACATGTCGCGAGTAGAATAAGTGGATTGTTAGTGCAAATTTCCGTGAAAATATTTAATAAATATTTCCCTTTATCAATTCTTGGAACGGTCCCCAAAACAACACTTGGAACGACACCAAAAATAGAACCTCACGTTACAAGAATATATCAATTCCATCCTGCCTCATTCAACACAAGCAATCTTTCCATATTCCTTTACATTCAGGAAATCATTGAAGATGATGATGTTGATTACGAATAGATCTTTTTCTTCCATAAAAACTATTATTGATCTCGTAACACAAAAATTCACGTGAAATTTGGTTAAGAGAATCTTGAAAATATCTTAAGCCAAGACATTTCTCAAGAAAAACCTCATGATTTGAACTATAGACCCCATTCTACACAAAACCCATATCACAAAATCATTGAATTCATCATCATTTGCTCATAAAGTTATCTAAAATTCCAATGATGATTTCTCCTCTTTGTTTCTCTCATTATTCTCTCCCAAATCAGAAAAGGAAGTTATAGGATATTCTACATCTGCATCTAGAGAAATTTTCTATCTACTTTCGAAGCTATGATTAGAAGGAAAATGATAGTAGATATGGAAGATCTAAATCGTTGAAGAAAATATTGACATAGGTTGAGGTCGATCCTTAAGAAAACATTCATGGGTTTGAATCTGTGGGTGTTGGGAAAACTCAAGATTATACATCTGGTGAGATCTTCATACTTGTTAACTCTCTATTTTGAAATGTATAATGCCCTATATTACCTTGTATCCAAGCCTTTTTTCCAATGTTATAAGCCCATACTTGACTGTTTATTCCCAAACACATACCTAATGACCTAGTTCATGCTCACAAGAGGTAATTGATGATTTAAAGCATTTTTTGTTTAACTTTCTTGAATTAATTTGATTAAAGTGTTCTATCTTGTATAATCCTAATAGTTTGACTCATGAGCAGTTTATTCCATTATCTCAGCATTCTGGTACTACAAGTCATCGTGCAATCTGGTACCAGCTTGTGTGTATTCCGATACTAAACAACTACCTATAGGATTCTGGTACCAACATTCTGGTACTGGATTTTCTCCTCAATTTTCATGCATATGACGATGAATCCAAAAATTTAGGGACATTGGTTTTGTCCATACATGTGTTTTTATGCTGACTCATGGGCCATAATCTCCATATCTCGCACGTGTGGACCTCCATCTCAGGGGGAACGATTCAGCCTAAAATCATTAAATATTTCTAAACTGTCATATTGCGCCTTGATTTTCATGGAAATGGAAGAATAGATTATGAAACCATACAATGGATTATTAGAAAAAATATCTAGCTACACAACACAAAAATAGTTTCTCACGATTCATAACAGATAGATAGATATCAAAGGATCCTTAACTCGAATTTGTAATATTTGGTGAAAACCCTAGATTTTGTGCATAAAGAGTTTGAACTAATTTTGATTTGGGGGATTTGTTCTAATCTATCCCCATTGAATTTCCTTGTATAAATATGAAGGAAGGAGTACTGAGAGAAAAGGAATTACTATGATGTAATATTGGTTCTTGGGAGAGTTTGAATATATTGTTATGTTGAGAAACTGAGTTTCAAATTACTGTATACCTGTCAATTGAAGGAATATGAAGTCTAGCCTTTGAAATTCTTGGATATGATTAAAGTGTGTGTTCTGTAATATCCTAGAGCTACCTGGTTGGTACGGCAAGGGCCCACCACCCCAACCAAGGTAAGTCTCCTTGTATTTGTTTATGTGTGTGTGTTCATGATTATTAGATAGGCAATTATCATTTTTAGAGTTTAGAAGATTTAATATTTGTGTTGTATGAAGTAAGTGCAGGAACAACCAGGTGTTATAACCCTAAATTCCACCGTACATGTTTACCTGGCATAAGGCCATCTCATATCCCTTCTTTGCCAAAGAAATATTGAACAAATCTTTAAAAAAACTCTTTTATAAGGGCCCATGTGCCTTGTTGTATTACTGCACGCATGTACACACTAGCTGACCTAAAACAACCTGCATGGACCGACTAAATCATGAAAAAAGGAATGTTGTCGATGGAACACACAACTGTGGATGAGTTAACTGAAACTCCCAACCATGCATGGCCGAGGGTTCGTCCAAATACCTAGCTTCTTCTAACCTATAAAAGAAGCGCTAGGGGTCCCATTTGGAGGAGGAAAAATATAGTAAAGAAACTCTGCCCATTTGCATATTCACATTGTCCCAACCCTTTAGCCATCCTTGTGACAGAAGAGATACTAAGAAAATAATTTGGAGGACAGTTTTGCAGAGCGGTGGCCGGTATCAACTTTTTGTAAGCTAATTCATTCAAAGTAATAAAGAAAATGCTTTTCCCATCCCAATTCATGAGTTATTCATAGTTTGTTAAGTGCATGTTTGAATCTCTAACCCGCTAGTATATAGGTAAGACGCAAGTGTAGTTGTTGTTTGTCTTGTATCCAGGTCAGCTTTGGAAGGAGAGCTGCGAACAAGTAATCAAGTGTGACAAGGGATCAACATCGAATGCCTGGAACAAGGTAGGTTGATCTGGCCATGTATTTACTAAAAGGAAATGGGATTTAAGTCTGGGGACGAAGGTAGAATGTAGATTTTTTCTTGGTCATATCTGCATGCAAAGTATAACCCTATTTTCTAGTCCGTAAGGAGATTTTCCTCACAACAAAATTGGCGACCATACTGGGGAGATGTCTAGGGTTCCTAGGAATTTTATTTGTTTTTGGGTAGTTTTTAGAAAAAGACTAGTTGTTCTTGCCTATTTATCTTTTAGTTTCTGCAAAGTATGAGCTAGCAAAGAGTCTGGTTTACCATACCATCTTTCTCTTTTATTTGCTTGATTGTGTTTGTCAGGACCCACAGAGGTACGCGTGGCCTGCATAAGGTCTACACGCATGTACCTGCACCCTACTCTCTTACAGCTCGCGTACAAACACTAGTTGAAGAAGTAGCAGTAGCGTGTAGAGTCCAAATAATTTTTGAGGTAGTCATCCTCTTCCCTGTCAGAATCAGACATTCTCAGGGGTTTTCTGGGATTCTTTCTAAGTCTTGGTTGTTTGCAGTCTTGTCTCAGATTGGTTTTTAATAAAAAAATTCCTTACATTGTTTGTTTTTTCTGTTAAAAAGTGTGTTCAGGCCTTCAAGGGACCCTGGTTATGAATATCATTGGTCTCTACCTAGTTTGGGTTGTCTAGTTTTTATTTTCTCTTAGAGTTTAGAGACACACGTGGCCTGTACAAGGTCATCCCAGATGTACATGCCCTCTATCTCTATACAGCTCGCGTTCACACGCTTGATGTTGGATTATCAGTAGCATGCTTGTGCAAGATAGTTTTTTTTTAGGGTAAGGAAGTGATCCTTTCCCTTGTGAGAATTATACTTCTCAGGTGTTTGAATCTCTATCTTAGCAGTCAGTAGCTTAGGATTAATCTTACCCTTAGCTTGCTTTTTCTCATTTAAAAGTTGTCATAAAAAATATTTTTTTAGAGTTTTTAGACAAGTGTGAGAGTCATTTTTTAAAGTTGCTAGTGTGTGATTTGTTGAAGTGATTCTTTGTGATCTGCGATTAGGCCAAACAAAATTTTCTTGGTCTTTACTTGTTGGTATTTTTCCTTTTTTCTTTATCAACATTTAAATAAAAAAAAATCTCTTTCATTTTCTTGTTTGGTTGAAGAGTGTGGTTTTGCATTATTAGCCAGGGAAAAGTCAGTTATTTCATAAGTTTTTGTAGTTTACTTCGATCATAAGTAGCTTGTAGTCAAGTGAAATTTCTTTTGAGTTCGTTGTCCAAAATCTTAGAAAATTAAAAAATATATATTTTTTGAAAAGTTGTTGAAATTTTGCATTAAGTAAAAGTTTTTTGTTTCCATATTTTCTATTCATTTTTTATTTAATCTTTTACACATCATCAGTTTCCCTTTCATACCCCTTGACATAAGACAAAGCCATAAAATTAAGGCTAAATATAAAATTTATTAGACTTTTATGTTTGTAGGGTTAACCAACTAGTTCAGGATTAGGGCCTTGGATTAGGTTGGAGAGGAAACTCTTCAAGGACATTTAAAATCAAACATTGGAGTCTGAGTTAAGGAGTGTCAAAGTCCAGTATTGTGAAAGTTATTCGGGACCACCCTCTGACATAGGGCATAAACACGAGGTCATGTGCGGAAAGGTAGCGGAGATAACCCCTTCAAAGTTGGACCAATCATAGTGGAGAACACATATAGAGGGTTTGTTTTGATATTTCGTCGATTGCATTTTCCACGGGGCTTCGTGGGTCTCAAATCCATTCAAGGTCCTTAGTTTTCTTTTGGACAACTTGATTTCGATACCCTTGACCGGTTTCGGGCTCGATACCCTGCTCATTGTTGTCTACCCAACTTTTGACTGTACCCGCCTACTGACTGTTCGCGCGCTGGCAACCTAGTTGCCTATATTTTTTAGGGACATACACAGGTGACTACGGGGGTATACCATGGTACCTAGGATATACATCGGGCCACTCTTTTTAGAGTATACTTGGAGGGTGATTCCGTGTTCGAGTTGCACTTGCACCGGTAAGTTGCTCTAGTGTTGGTTGTTGTAACTGTTCTTCCAATTAATTTAGTGTTTGCCTGTCTTATCTGCTAGGGACTTTTTTTTAGTGTGTGTTACTTTTGAACATTTAGACTACCTTAGAGTGTGTTTGATATTATCACATAGTGGAGGATCACGAGCTCCTCCGTTCTTTTCCTACCGCCGGTTACACTGGAGCCACCCCCGCCACCCTTAAGGCAAAAGCTAGACCAACAAGGGTCTTTTGAAGCGACCGGGTTAGAAGAAATTGTGCCCAACCAACATCCGAAGGAATCAACCTTTTTGGAACTTGAATCGCATGCTCTTGGCCTAGATGAAACCTCGACCACTGATTTTTTGGCACCTTTCATCATACCAATCCAATTTTACGAGCGCCAGATAGTGTTGCACACAGTAATGGAAACAAATGTTGTTACTCCTATTGGGAATTCTTCAATTCCCACTATGGTTGTCACCACAAGAGAATTTTCACCTCCTAACCCACCGTTATCGGTCTGAGCCACCATGGTCTCGATCACTTCTACATCACACAGTGGTCTGATCTCGTCTTTGGTGGCAGCCACAACCCATTTCACACCAAGTGAGATAGGCCCTCCGTTCTCATATGGGATACCTAGTTCAGGTACAAGTCATGTACTTTCCTACTCCACTTTACATACTTCAGGTATGGGATCAAGGAGCTCTAGCACTCCTCTACAAGGTCACATGGAGGCCACTCTTTCTCCTTTTAATGCTTTCCCTTACAGGGGAGGTCATATCCCTCCTTCGTCCCCTTCACTCAGTGGCTCGCATCAGCAATCTGTTGGGCAAACTACATACCATAGTTTATTTGGAGCAGGGAGTCAAGGACCACCTTCGCATAACATGCCAGTAAGTTCGACATTGTTTTCTTTGGCCATAACATTTGGTAACAACGCCTTCTCGTCATTCTCCTTCCTGACTGGGGGCAATCCAAGTTTTGGACAATCTATTCCTATGTAGGGTACTATTCCTGCACAGGGGGAAAACATAGGAACTTCTTCCACATCAGGGCCTTGGAATTCTAGGCAGGGATCTGTTCCCTCATCTAGAATGCCAATCTAGGGTAATTCTTTCCACAATCAATGGAACCCTGGACAAACTACTATGCCTATCCCCATGAGGCTGACATGGGGCAACCCTTCCCCAAGTCCTTTGAATATAATGCATGCCCAAACATCTATGTTCTATTTGGGAAATCAGTCGATGATGTGTCCACATATGAAAAATTCATACGCTGGCCAGGGCCATGGTTTATACCAGAATCCAGGCCAGCAGCCAAACTTTTTCTGGCAACCTGGTGCCAATCAAACTCCGGGCCCCTTTTTCCTAGGTTATCACCAACAACCCAAACTACCCTTCCTGTCTACTTTGCACTTGTGAGATTTGACAAGGTTGTTGAATGAACCTATTTGTCACGATCCGCATTGGCCTCCTATGCTGACAAAATTTTCTTTGGAAATTCCAAAGTTGAAAGCCAAGCCTAACGAAGATCCAAGAGATAATATGACTACCTTCCATATTTGGTGCTCATCTAACTCATTGAAATATGACTCTGTACAGTTGTGATTATTTCAATGTACTCTCATTGGGAGTGCCACAAAATGGTACATTAAGCTCGATCGCTCAAGATACTCTTCCTTCGACGAGATGGAAATGGTTGTCCTGAACCATTTCCAGTTACTTGTGAGATACAATGCTGGCACAGAGCCGCTGGACAATTGTGAACAGACGACAACAGACCATATCTATGATCACATCCAAGAATGGAGACACTGGAAGAGTATAATTAAGGTGACAGCCTCACAATCATTCCTTCTTGAGTGGTTCCTTAAGTCTTTGGTCCCGCAGTTATCCAAAGACATCGTAACGTCAAGAGTTTTCTCCAAAGAAGATGCCATCATGAGAGCTCAACAATTTGAGCTCATCTATTCTTAGTTTGGTTTATTCTACACCATCTTGCCAGATGTGCCACGCTCAATACTAGATAAAAATAGACAGAGAGCTAGAC
>ML865287.1:0-17996 GCA_009831015.1 Picea engelmannii | reverse complement strand
CAAACATATGGAGAGTTTGCATTGCCTCCTGCTTTGTAGACTTATGATTAATGCCATGCTACCTAAGTCTCATCATTTTTTGTGCTATTGTCCAAGGGAAGTTTGTCACCAAGCTTGAGTCGTCCCCTCTAAAATTTGTCTCTTGCCCTCATACCTGACCATCCTGAATGTCCAATCAAGTCCTTGTTCGAAATCAATGAAGCCTTTAGTCTGATTATCAAGATTATCTAGTCCATGACCGACGAGCCGTCGAAGACCTCTGGGTAGTGAAGTCGTACACTCATATTACACTCCTACCTTGAGTTTTGAATATTTTGAGGTTGTTTCTCGAGCTCTGAAGATCTCATTTCCAGCCATCAGGCCGTATCATCTTCTAGAAGATGGATACTCTGTATGTATATTTTTTTGATTTCGAGATGTAGCTCCATTGTGTATTGTTCATGGTGATTCTTTATATAGTTATATGACATGGATCTACAGTGTATTTGATTGGTAGCCATGATTCTATTTTATCCTGAGCATGGGTATGCCTACCTCGGTGAGACCTTTGTTATTTTTCAAACGGTGCCTCCCGGTTCCTAATCCTTGCTCTCAATCATTCGGCACATCAGTAAAGATTGGTAATGTATTTCGGCCATCAGATGCTCTTCTAACCTCACACATTAGGGGGCATCTATTATAACTCTAAATTGCACCATGCATGCTTACCTGGCATCAGGCCATCTCATATCCCTTCTTTGCCAAAGCACTACTGAACAACTCTTTAAAAAACCTCTTTTTAAGGGCCCATGTGCCCTACTCTATTACTGCACGCGTGTACACGCTAGGTGACCTAAAACATCCCGCATGGACCGACAAAAGAATGCAAAAAGAAAAGTTGTTGACAGAACACACAGCTCTGGGTGAGTTAACTAAAACTCCCAGCCATGCATGGCCGAGGGTTCATCCAAATACCTAGCTTCTTCTAACCTATAAAACAAGGGCTAGGGGTCCCAATTGGAGGATGAAAAATATAGCAAAGAAACTCTGCCCATTTACATATTCCCATTGTCCCAACCCTTTAGCCATCCTTGTGCCAGAAGAGATACTAAGCAAAGAAGTTGAAGGACAGTTGAAGAGGAGCCCAGGATCAAGTTTGTGAAGTGGTGGCCAATCTTGAATTTTTGTAAATTTACTCATTCAAAGTAATAAAGAAAATGATTTTCCCATCCCAATTCATGAGTTATTCATAGTTTGTTAAGTGGATGTTTGAATCTCTAACCCGTCAGTCTATAGGTAATATGCATGTGTAGTTGTTGCTTGTCTTGTATGCAGGTCAGCTTTGGAAGGAGAGATGCGAACAAGTAATCAAGTGCGACAGGGGATCGACATCCAATGCCTGGAACAAGGTAGGTTGATCTGGCCATGTATTTACTAAAAGGAAATGGGATTTAAGTCTAGGGACGAAGGTAGAAAGTAGATTTTTTCTTGGTCATATCTGCATGCAAAGTATAACCCTAGTTTCTATTCCATAAGGAGATTTCCCTCACAACACTAGGCTCCATATCTCACCTACATGCACCAAGAATGGAGTGTCTTGTATAATGTTTCATGTGTAGGGACATATTTTCTTCCAGAATTGATTAAGTTATGAGTGATTACCTTTTTACTGTGTCCAAAAAGTTGATTACAATTTACTATTGAAATTAGTTGCTATAGGGGATAAATTCATAGCCCATATCTATCTTCCATGAGCCTATAATGAGTAGATCCATCCCCTGAACAAGAATTCTAAATTAAACATTTGTTGATCAGTTTTGCTTTCTGAATTTTGAATTGTATGTGTGGAGTGTTATTTGAAAGGTGTGAAACAGAGTATTTTGTTATTGAATGTTTCTTATTTATTCTATACTCATCATACATAGGAACCTATCTGTTATCGACACATAAAGTGAATCAACTCTACTGATTACGAATCTCAGTTGATAATTTATGTTTGGTAATATATTATGCAAATAATTGCACCAACATTTTGGTGTCGTTGTCGGGGAGTTGAAAATGGTAATAGGTAGTCTTTGAATTAGATTTTAGATTGGTTTTATGGATGACCTAAGGGTGGAGAGAAGACGGTAAGACATGCGGGAAAAGCCCACGCATCCACTTTAGTGGGTTTTCTCCAAAGTTAGGTTGTCCTCTTCCCTTAATGCATAAGTGTTTTTCTTTTAATGCAAGTATGTTTTTCGTTATGCAAATTTAGTTCTATTTATGATGATCTAACTTGTGCGAATAGATAACCTGGTGATAGCAGTGTCCCAGTAACACAAGGAGTTCAAGTTTGGTGTGTTTTACTTTTGCAAATAGTTTTAAAATTCATATCTTTAATGATAAATCATTTTTGGGGTGCTGTAAGAACCCCCGAGTACTAAGGTTGTGTTGTGAGACAGAGATCATCAACCAGCTAGAGTAATTCAAGGATGATCAAGATATTGAAGAATATACCTCCAAGAACTTTCTCAAATTCTAGCAGTAGATGGGATATCTGCCTCTCAGGAAGAGCATATCTTCACAGCATTCAAGAATTTAGTTGTCTCTCCACAAGAAGATTTAGAAATCCCTTCGGATTCCTATTGTCAATTTGTTGAGAAGACTTAATAATCATGGATAGAATGCAATGGAGAGCAACCATTCGAACTTGAGATTGAGGAATTCTTAGCATGCCTCTTAGCAAATCATGCATGTACCCCAGAGACCAATCAGCTTGAAGAAGATACTCTGTGTTGCATGGAAAAGGAAGACATGATGTGTGACCTAAACAAAGAAGAGAAACAAGAATATAGTGATCCTATTGAAGTATGGCTTCAATTAGTTATTAGGTCACATCACTCTTTTATTTTTCATTATTTATCGATCTCATCATCAAATCAGCTGGCCTTTCATACTCTAGTATGTGTTAAAGTTTATATTTTAAACCCGAGTATGGATATATTTCAAACCCTGTTGCGCACATGGCTTCAATGGAAGTATTTCTATACTTGAAGGACATTTTCTCTTGTTCAATTAGAGTAGGATAGGTAAATAAATAAATAAATGTTGCAATGCAACCTATCTTTCATACTTTTCATAAATGGGAATGTCAAAAGCTAATAAGAAGTTGGTTTAAGATATTTCATTCCTATAGTAGATTTATTTCTAAAAGTTATGATAATTTTGTTTGGAATCTTATGAGAAGGGAATCTCTTCATCCTCCAAATGCAGACATAATACTGGAACGGTTTCAAAAGTAGAGAAGGCATCCTTGTCAATGGAGGATAACATTTAAGGGAGTGCTTCATGACCTATTTCTTCAAATTTCTTCTTTTTCATTAAGTTGTTAAAATTGATGCATTCATGATTTATCATTACCTATCCATTTTAAGACCACTATTTCATAAGGATGATCAATTACATGATATTTTTAATAGAAGTTGAAACTAAATGCTAATTCCATAATTCAACTTTTGACATTTTCCCTAAATTTTATGTTTGTAAGTATGAATAAGAATCTAGTTTTAATTAGTACTATTGGTTTGTTTTTAGCAGATTTTGACAACCCTCTGAGAAACCCTTTTTTAGCATCTCTCATTGTTTTCACGAGTCCATGCAAAACCTCAAGCATGGGGGAGTGGTTGTTGAGACAGTAGTAGTTAGGATTATTATTTTTCTAATAAAAAGGAAGTGCCAACAAGAGCAGTGATCATCCCGGCTCCAAAAGAGGAGGGTTTTAAATCTTAACATATGGTCATCCAATTATAGAATACTCTTCTCTCACAGATCTTGGAGCCCAATCACCAAATTATTTTGCATTATTCTGATGCAAACCCAGAGTTCCTACATCTAGTGTTGGTATTTGTTCCATCTACATGGTTTTTCAATTGAATAAAATCACAAGTCCTCTTCCAGAACACTAGAAAACACCATCTACTTCTACAAGGTGTAGCCTACGAAAGTTTCAGAAGAACTACCACCAGGTGATTCGGTATTGGTAATAAGGTGACTGGTAGCTCTAATCATGTTTTCAAGTTGTTTCTCGATTTTAGTACTAGGATATACAGATTCAATATTTTTTTCATTTTATCAAAGAAATTAGACTGATTATGCATTAAACATATGGTTAGTCTCGAATCATGACACACCCCCCTACCACCAGCTTCTGTAAAATCCTCATCTACATTTTTGTATAAATAAAACGTCGCTATTTCTTGAAATGTTGAGAGTACGAGGTCATTATGTCTCTCATAGGATCAAAATCATGTCTTTTTATCTATCTAGTAAAGAAACCTCATAATCCCACGATTCACTATAGTGCCATATGCATGACTCGAGCCACATCCCTTGAATATGGTCTCTTGCCAACTCTCCTATGAGTCTGTAAATCATTAATGGGTTCAACCTGTCTTACTGTTTCATCATTACCATACATGTGATTGTTGTAAACTGAATTTCCATTTATAAACACTCCTCTAGATGTCTCTTCCATCGAATTGAGTGTTATTTACCATTTTACTGTCACACTACCTACAGTCACATTATCATTCCATGCCTTTGTGTCTTTTACATATTTATCCCCTTCTGGTACTTTATCATGATCTATGTTGATTTGGTACTTCATCACGGTTTGTTCCAATCTGGTACTCAACCCTAAATGAATCATCCTTGCTATCATTTAAGAAGATATTTCCACATTTAGATTGATATGATAATGGGTGCACTTGTCTTATTACTTCATCATTTTGAAAAAGTGATTTCTAATTGAAATGTCCATTGAAAAGTGGTGACACCATTATGTATAATACTAACCTAGTTGATTCAACAAGTTCTTATCCAAGTTTATCTTTACAAGTTTCTCTTGGAGGTATTGATGGAAATCGCATGTGGTGGACTGCCCTTACAAAAACTCAATGAACTTTCATGAGAACCCTAATAGGATTAACTAGAGGGACCTCTTAGTCATTATCTGAGGTGTTCCATTGTACATTGAATAACTAAGATTTAAGTTGAATGTGGATGATGTCACCCCTGGGATAATTGCAAACAATTAATTATGTGCCTAATAACTCTAAGACACTCTCGTACCACCTTCCTTCCTTATACTCTAAAACTGTCAATGAGTAGTATACATAATTATAAATCTTTTGAGTAATATAATAAAAAGGAAGTATCATGAAGCACAAGTAAACTCGTCGTGGTACTGAACATGCCTATTGGTAGTGGGGCCATGCTTGTATGGTACTAAGGTAAACCCGTCAGGGTACTAAACATGCATGCTGGCAACGAGGATATGCTGGGTAAAGAGAGATGAAAAACATAAAGTGGCACACCTAAAAATGAACAAAAACCATTGGATCTCATTCTGAAGCATTATCAAATCTAGGAGATGACCTTTATTTCTCTCAGATGATGTTCTTAAGAACCTTCAATTATCCTCTTTAGAGTTCTATCTTTAAAACAATTAGGTTTCCATGAGAAGTGGGACCTTCAGTATGTGTAATTCACCTTTCCTAAGCAAGAAGAGCTTCATTTCTAAGAGCTTGGATCAGAAGCGAGTTAATCATCTTGGGATGTATTCCTTTATGTGTTCCTCTCTTCAAATGATATCTAAAATATGCTTATAGCACTTTTGTTTTAAAGGTACTCTAGCAAGGGGGGGGGCTATTAGTCAAATTCATTTTGAAAACTCTTGGCCACTATCCTATAATCATATTAGATTCATATCCAGGCCATTCTCTTAACTATGATTGAAAATAGATTGGATAAGACTTAACGTCAAATCACTAGTAGATCTAATCTATTACTCATGAATCCACTTTTCCATGGGTAAGAATATGAATCATAGGCCAGGAAGTTTATACGTATAATAGGAACTTAAGGAGTTGAAGAAAGGTCAAACTTCAGGGAATGTTTGATTGAGTGAGGAGTATCATAAATTTTGAAATTTTGAAGATCATTGTTGCATGAGGACATGCAATGAATTAAGCATGGGGGAATGTTAAGTCTCTATTTTGACATCTATACTTACCCATCTTACCTTGTATCCAAGCCTTTTTTCCTATGTTATAATCCCATGTTTGACTGTTTATTCCCAACCACATACCTAATGACCTAGTTCATGCTCACAAGAGGTAATTGATGATTTAAAGCATGTTTTGTTTAAATTTCTTGAATTAATTTGCTTAAAGTGTTCTATATTGTATAATCCTAATAGTTTGACTCATGAGAAGTTTATTCTGATATCTCAACATTCTGTTACTACAAGTCATCATGCAATCTGGTACTAAACAACTACCTATAGGATTCTGGTACCAACATTCTCATACCAGATTTTCTCCTCGATTTTCGGGAAGATGACAATGAATCTCCAAATTTAGGGACATGGGTTTTGTCCATACATGTTTTTTCATGTTGAATCATGGAAAATAATCTCCATATATCGCATGTGTGGATCTCTAGCTCAGGGGGAATGATTCAGTCTAAAATCATTAAATATTTCTTAACTGTCACATTGTGCCTTGATTTTCGTGCACATGGAAGAATAGATTATGAAAAAAACCAATGGGTTTTTATAAATGATATCCAACTACACAATGCAGAAATAGTTTCTCATGATTCATAACATATAGATAGATATCGAAGGATCCTTAACTCGAATTTGTAATATTTGGTGAAAAACCAGATTTTGTGCATAAACAATTTAAATGAATTCTGAGTTGGGGGATTTGTTTTGATCTATCCCCATTGAATTTCCTTGTATAAATATGAAGGAAGGTTTACTGAGAGAAAAATAATTACTATGATGTAATATTGGTTCTTGGGAGAGTTTGAATATATTGTTATGATGAGAAACTGAGTTTTGAATTACTATATACCTGTCAATTGAAGGAATATGAAGTCCAGCCTTTGAAATTTCTGGATATGATTAAAGTGTTTGTTTTGTAATATCCTAGAGCTACCTAGTTGGTATGGCAAGGGCCCACCACCCAAACCAAGGTAAGTCTCCTTGTATTTGTTTATGTGTCTGTGGGTAGATGTTCATGATTGCTAGATAGGCAATTATCATTTTCTGAGTTTAGAAGCTTTAATATTTGTGTCGTATGAAGTAAGTGCAGGAACAACCAGGCTCCATCTCTCACCTAAATGCACCAAGAATGGAGTGTATTGTGTAATGTTGCCTATGTAGGGACATATTTTCTTCCAAAATTGATTAAGTTATGAGTGATTTCCTTTTTATTCCGTGCAGAAAGTTGATTACAGTTTACTGTTGAAATTAGTTTCTACAAGGGATAAAGTCATAGCCCATATCTATATTTCATGAGCCTATAATGAGTAGATCCATCCCTTGAACAAGAATTCTAAATTAAACATTTGTTGATCAGTTTTTCTTTCTGAATTTTGAATTGTATGTGTGGAGTGTTATTTGAAAGGTGTGAAACAAAGTATTTTTTTATTGAATGTTTATTCTTTATGTTATACTCATCATACATAGGAACCTATCTATTATCGACACATATAGTGCATCAACTCTATTGATTATGAATATTGGTTGATAATTTATGTTTGGTAATATATTATGCAAATAATTGCACCAACATTTCCCCCGCAGTGTTGAGATGTATTATGAACAGATCTAGTAGAATATTATGGCCACTAGTTCTAAAACCTGCTGGAAAAATTGCACACGTTGAGATCTATTTTTTTCTAGATACAAATAAAGAGAGAGATAACAAAGATAGGGTGCAGATTGATGGTCTTACATCTATCAATGTAATATTAAATCATTGTCACACATTTCAACAACCATGTTCTAGTATATATTCAATTTTATGCTCAATGATTTATCTAATTCATGATTTGAGATGGTGAACAAAAAAATCATAAAAGAACAAAGTATTGTTCTTTTTAGGAACAAAGAACATATCTCTCAAAGACATTTCAGATTTATACATGCATTCAAAATTATCAATTCACAAAGAAATTGAGATTTCTCCATTATAAATACATAAAGCTTTCATATAAATAACATGTTATGAAAACTTATCTCTTGAACTGTTCACTGTAGGTACCAGATCACTATCTTTATCTTGGGAAAATGTCATGAATCATACCTCCATACAGGTTTGAAGACATTCATTGAAAAATAAATCCAGAAAAAAAAACACATCTTGTTTGTGTTACAGTCCTTAATACAGTCCATGATACATTCATTGGCACAGTCCTCAATACAGTCCTCAATATGGTCCACGATACAGTCCTCAAAATGAAATTGCACTCATTATTGTTGCTCTTCCTTGACAATTTTCATCATGGAGTTTATATTATCAACATTTCTTCACCATGGCTCTGATATTTTGATCAAATTTTCACCATGGAGAAGCTATTAGTCCCTTAAGACCATGAGAGATCTGACACCAATTGATAAAACAAAGAATCTTTGATACCAAAAGATAAAACATAAACAATAAGCTCTAATATTGATTGATAAAATATACACAAGAACAACAACATGACAGAGAAGGGATACTATCCAACAATTAATGTATTCACACAAATGGTACATAGTTATAGTACAATGGGTGATGCCACCTCATAGAGAGATTTTCTCTAGATCCTAAAATAATGCATGATGACTAGGACAGACAATCTTAACTAAATCATTAGTCATCACTTGAGGATATATAACTAATATGCTAAATGAATAATACAAATATAGGTGACAATTTAGACTTAGTGATTGATTAAGATAAGACATAGGCTAACATAATAGATCCAAAGAAATATATTTGATGATAAGAATTTATTAGAGGGATATCTCTGCAACCAACTTCGTTGAGTGAAACAATGATCCCTAAGTATGATTAATTTACAAGTTGGGTGAAACAAGCATGTTACAAAAAAAAATTAGAAGTTTGTTGCAATGTGGAAAGGAGGGAGACAAAAGGATTGAGTGGCTCGAGAAAATCAACATTTCACTATTGGCGGCATGTTGGGATGGGATTTTGGGGCCCAATTTTGGGAACTATACAGTGCATGCAAAGGAAGGACAAACATTTGGTGAACTTTTAGGGGTTAAAGAATGAAAATGAAGGAAGATAGTTGGAAGCCATTAGTAATTTTGTGTCCATAAATATGGGCTAAGACCCATTCTAATTGTATAAATATGTAAGGTTTTTTGGACATATAGGTAGCGAATGAAAATATGCAAGGTTGATGGGAGAGAAGTAGGAAATTAAGTAAGTAGAATGATTATGCAATGTATGTGATGTAAATGTGTTGACCTGCACAGAATATATCTATCTAAAAAATGATACACACATTTGCAGAGAGAATTGGAAAAGAAGAAGAAGGAGAGAAAGAATGGAAAGAATTCTCATTAACCGTTATGAATAATGAATAATTTACACATGATATACTCTGTATAACTCAATGAGTTTGACTTGAGGTGAACCAAGTGTCCATAGTGGTGGTCTAGAGTGATCTGGACACACACCAATAGTTATGGGAGTGAAGTGCCACCTATTCTAGTCTCTTAGGCAGTTACGTGAGTGAACTACCACCTAGTTGAGTTAACTAGTCAACTAGTCTTCAGTTAATTGACTGAACAGAAACTAGTGAGGAGTTAACTCAAGGAATCAGGAATAATGATCCACTTTGGTGATGATACCAAGTAAAGGTTAAATTAACATGGTGATGATCCAAATGTTGCATGGTGATGATCCTAATGCAACATCTAAACTCAACTCAACTAGTCAAACTGAAGTGTGAACTGAAAGAGAATATTCTTCAGGTGGAATATTCTCTCCTAAAATATAGGAGACTTGATAATGACTAATTATGAATAATAAACAAATAAAAACCTTAGGATAAAGAAATCATAGGTGTGTGTGAAGTAACTCCAACATTCGAGAATGTAAGAGTGAAGAGCGAAAAAGAGAGATAGAGGGATAAGAGAACAACAAGGGAATAATGTATGAGAGACTCTTACATTCTTGCATAGATTGCATACTTTTTCTACTTACTTACTTTCCTACTTAATTCCCATCACTCTTGGATATTTTCATTCAGTAACTATCTATCCATAAACCATTACATATTTATACAATTTCAATGGGGCTTATCCCATATTGATGGACCCAAAATTTCTAACAACTTTGAACAATATTCCCTCCTTTTCAAGCATCGATCTCTGAAAGTGTGCTAACTTTATTTCCTTCCTTTCCATGAATTGCATAGTTCCCAAAAATAATCCCCCAAATATATGTTGTCATCTTAGACTCTTGCATGATGCACTTTTTCTTGTTGACCTAGAAGACATCCCTTTTTGACAATGGGGTTGTTATGGTTATCTCCTCTACTTTTTCTTTCATGCAAGAATTTAACATATGGGCCAACTTATGTGTGTGTTATGGATCTTTAAGAAAGAACTAACATCAGTGTAAGAAGGTATTGAATTTATATTTGACATCCTCCATGTGACATAGGTCACATAATACTTTTGCGCATGTCATGCATTGCAAATCCTCTTTGTGTTGTTATTCATAATATTTTTGTTGAGTGTGTTGTAATATGGTATGTCGAAGTACTTCTTCTATCAATATTTAAGTTGCACACTAGATTTACTCATTCACATGAGCCAGGTCCTAGCATACTCTTTCTTTTTCAAGGGATCTCTATGCCTCATGCAAAAACTACTTCTACTAAGAAACATCAAACATAGGTTATTTTCTATCTTCCAACTAGTCCTAATTCCTCTTCTCTAACTCCTATTCACTGGATATTTCCACAACACTATCAATTGGGGTAAAGTATTGTTGACTTCACCTTATTCTTCACTTTTTTTGTCACTCATGTCTTCTTCTTCTATTTCTATGACTCCAATATCTTCACTATCTGTTGTTTTTTATTCTTGATTAAAAATGTCCAAGGGTGGTGGAATAAAGGGAGGGGGGGTAAGTCCATATTATTTTGAAATTTCTTGTGAGGTGCCTAGAGAGGAATGTACTTAAAGACACACAAGAAAATCTTATAAATATATCAAATAATCTTCGCCACCACTAGGGGAGCCTCCATACTCCTTTTATTTTGGTTCTTCAACAATATCCTCCCTCTCTTCCTGACCTGATTGCGCACCACAAATGTGCACTCCTGAATAAGGGTCAATATGAAAATTTCCATTACACACTTCCTTTCCTGATTTAATATATGCAATATGACACAGACACCCGACCCTCGGGCCAAGATCCACGCATGATCATTCTAAATCTGCCCCTGAGTCAAATTCACTCCTCGATTCCTCCACAAGGAATCCCACACACACACAACAGTGTTTTCCACAGGTCCTTATAGGTATTCCCACGTGATCAAACACAAGGCATCAACCCAAATCTCCTGACCAACATTATGATCGCGCCCTTTGTCGAATCGAGACTTTGGTTTTTGCGATATCGCGAATCCTGTTGTTGAGTTTCTGACTCTTCAACCCTCCAAAACTCGAAATGTCGAAAGGATGAAATCCTTGGTCGCTTCCTCCAAAGTTGTTTCGTGTTTCATGACTTCAGGAATCTTGGAGAAAAGAAACCCAACTTCTTCTCTTCGAAACCACCGAAATGTCAAACCCCGATGCATTCTTCAAAGGTTGGCTTCCCATTGAAACTTTTCATCAATTCAGATTTTTGAAATTCTTGACTTCACAAATCCAGATACAAGTCTCTCGGTTCTCCAACCTCAGACACCTGAAATAGTCAACGAAGATTGACTCCACCTGGCGATGAGTACATGCCACCTGTCCACTCAAGCTTTCTAGCTTTTAGAACTTGAACAACTCTTCGACAACCATTCCTCTATCACTTCAAAACCTTGAACTCTGAAATGGTGCCTTCCACAGGATCAATGGCTATAAACCTTCGTTCAATCCGACGACCCATGTTATTTTAGGCTTTCGGGTACCAGGAGTTTGAAACTCTCGATCCCAAAATGTTGCCTCCTCTGCTTCCCGACAACCGAAGTGTCGAACACTGAAATTCCATGCCAAAATCCTATCATGACTTGTGACTTTGGGATTTCCGCCCCACTATGCTCTAACTCCTTATCGTCAGGACCCCCCAAAATGCCGAACTCTGAAATTCTGAAGCACCAAAAATTCTATGCCTCGTCTTCACACACAATAATCTATATCGCTATTCAGAGGTTCGAGTGACCAAGGTATTTGGCTTGCACTCTGGACTTACAAACCTCGATTTGCTGAAATGATCTTGACGACTTGACGTTGAATATTGAAACCAACGTAATGGGTTCATCCAACCCTTATCCACCCTACAAATCCTTTAGATCCTACGTTCCTTGTGACTTCATGAGTTCTCCATGGAAAATTTTGACCGTTCGATTTCTTCCTCAAGAATCTCTGTGAAACAAGCCAATGTTCTCCCTTCTAAACTTAACTTCTGCATGATGATTTTCGCTCCCTGTCTCCCTTTTATTTCTTCAAAGGTACTAACCATCATGAGCTTTCACTTGCAAATTCAAGCCTTGAAAGGACTCCTGCACGCACTCCTTGCGACAGACCTTCAAATACTTCTGGGTATTTGATTCTTCGACTCTGTGCACTCTCAGCAACAACAGTTCCTCACTCTTCAACCTTAGTTGATAAATTCTAAGTCTTCGACTAGCCTGTGCACACCTTGCATGGCCTTTGTGCTTCACCTGCACTTCTACTGGAAAATAACAATGGTATCCCTCCTGATCTTTCTGAGATAAAACTCAGAATCCTTGTCAATGCACACCTTGTGAACGTTTCACTACACTCCTTCCAAGAAATATCTCAGGATGAGAAACAATTGAAACTCGTTCTCTTTCTCTCTCAGAATTCATACATTCAACATGAAATCATACATTCAACACAACATAAAAAAAAATGAATAATAGAGAGAATAAAACAACTGTAAGCATACTATTCAGCAAATGTAAACAGTAAGCATCATAACACCATGAAATTTGAGTCAAAGATTCATATATTAACTCAAGCTCCTATACATCGGTTCTTCTTTTACAACTTTTGGCTATAGATCTCCTCTTCTATTCTATGCAAATGATCTAATCTACTATGATACAAATATGAGGGTGTCTATATCCATTTTCCCTCCTACGCTTCTAAAACTGTCTAATCTGTTAATTCAAGCCTACCTACTTTCATTAACTAGGCTTAAATTCCTTTTACATTGACAGATGAGAGAAAATCGCTCACGATCTATTTACAACAGCCAAATATAAATGCAAGTACACTTCTATCCATTACATTAATATCTGCTTCTTAATTTTTCAAAAATTTTCAAAATATGTAAAATGTGTGCTGCACTTTTCCAGCTGTCTTCCACCTTCATGCTCACTTGGCTCCTTACGATGCTCCTGCATCATACTCCCTCGCTTGAAAATTTTCATGAACTCCTATTCATAAGCTCTTGCATGGTCTTTCCATGCTTATGAATTTCTTCTTCATCTTCCCAACTAGCATCTTCAACTGGATGTCCCTTCCATTTGACCAAGTATTCAAAATACTCTTTCCTCCTAGTCTTCTTGCCAATCCTCTTGGCAATTATTCTTTCCATCTATGTATTTTTAGCTACAGGAATTTGTTTTGTCCATTGAACCTCTTTATTTTCTCCTTCTGTTCTTACTCCTTCATCTTTGTAAGGGTACAAATCCGCAACATTGAATATCGGTGAGATTCCGATCCCATCGGGTAATTCAATCTCATATGCGTTTGCCCCAAATTTATTTATGACCCTGCATGGTCCAATCTTTTTCATCTTCAATTTATTATATGTCCCTCTTGGGAACCTTTCCTTCCTTATATTTGCAAGAATCATATCACCAACTTCAAATCAAATTTCTCGCCTGTGTTGACCTGCTCTCTGCTTGAATTCTTGACTTGAACGCTGCAATCACTCCTTGATTCGGCTGTGAAGCTCCTTCGTTGCTTCTAGAAATTTCTTTGCACTAACACTTCTGAATTCAACTTGTTTTATATCTTTCAATTCAAAAACTCCCCTTGGCTATAGTCCATATACAATATAGAATGGACTCTTCCCTGTGCTTCTGTTGCGTGAATCATTATAAGAAAATTTCACCTGTGGCAGAATGTGATCCCACTGACTGTGGTGTTCAGTCACTAGGCTCCACAACAAATCTCCCAAGGTTCTATTCACAACTTCTGTCTATCCATCCATCTAAGGATGATACTCTGAGCTAAAATACAAACTTGTCCCCAGCTTCTTCCATAAAGTCCTCCAGAAATGTCCTACAAACTTGGTATCCCAATCAGAAACAATACTCCTTGGCAAGCCGTGAAGTCTGACAACTTCCTTGAAAAACAGGTTCGCAATATAAGTTGTGTCACTGGTTATCTAGCATGGTATGAAATGTGCCATCATAGAAAATCTGACGATTACCACATAGATTAAATCATACCCTCTTTGTGTCCTTGGTAGTCCCAATATGAAATCCATGCTCACTGCATCCCACGACCTCTCAACTATGGGTAATGACTAGTTTAACCCTGTGTTCTACATTTTTCCCTTTGTGTGCTGACAAATTCTGCATCTATCCACAAATTTTTTAACATCTGTTCTCATCCCTAGCCAAAAATATGAGCCATTCAACTCTGAGAACGTCTTGTCATGACCAAAATGTCCCGCCAATCCTCCACTGTGTTTTTCTTTCAGCAAATTCTCCCTCATGGAACATTTTGGAATACATAGCTAATTACCCCAAAATAATAATCCATCCTGGATCATGCATTCAATCCACTGGATTCTATCCCTGAGAATTGGAATCTCATATGCCTCCTTAAAATTTGGGTCATCCCTATACATATCTTTGAGGTTATCAAAATCTAAAATCTTGACTCTGAACTCCTGCATAAACAAACATTTCCTGCTCAAAGCATTAGCAACTTTGTTAGTAGTTCCAACAATATGCTTGATTAAAAAAGTAAAATTCTGCATGAATTCAACCTATTTAACATGTTTTTGGTTCAACTTCTCCTGTTGAGTTACGAATTGTAAAGCATGATTATCATTGTACAAAACATACTCTTTAGGAACCAAATAATGTCTCCATTTCTTCAGTGCTTGTATGACTGCATAGAACTCTTTGTCATATGTTGAGTACTTGATATTCTCTTCATTCAATTTTTCACTGAAGTATGCGATCAACCTGTCATCTTGGCTCAAGACCGCTCCAATTGCAAATCCACTTGCGTCACACTTGACCTGGAATGTCTTGTCAAAATCCGACAAAACCATAATGGGCTGCTCAGTGATCTTTTTCTTTAGAAGATTGAAACTCTTCTCTGCTTCCTCTATCCAGTGAAAAGATATATGTCTTTTCTTCACCTTATCCATCATCAGTGTGCTAATTCCACTAAAATTTTGGATGAATTTCCTATAGAAACTTGCCGAACCATGGAAGCTTCGAACTTCATACACACTCTTTGGTGATGGCCAATTCTTAATCGCATTTACCTTTTCCAGATCCATCTTCAACTCATTTGCAGAGATAACAAAACCCAAGTAAATGAGTTATGTCCTCATAAATGACGGTTTCTTCATATTTATCAGCAATTTCTCTTACTGTAATCTTCTCATTACTGCAACTAAAATCTTTAAGTGTTCTTCTTTTGTCTTGCTGAAAATTAAAATATCATCAAGATATACAATAACAAATTTCCCTATGAAATCATTCATGAATTTATTCATCAATATCATGAAATTACTGGGCACATTTGTTAAGACAAATGGCATGACAAGCCATTGATATAGCCCCTCATTCGTCTTGAATGCTATTTTCCATTCATCACCTTCTCTCATTCGAATTTGATGATATCTGATTTTCAAATCAATCTTTAAAAAAAACTTTTCTCCGCTCAAGAAATCCATCAAGTCATCCATCCTTGGTAATGGAAATCTGTGTCTAATGGTAATGTTATTGATTTCCCTTGAGTCTATACACATTCTCCATCCTCCATCTTTCTTTGGGTTGAGCACTATTGGAACAACGCATGGACTCAAGATTTCTTGAATCCATCCTTTGTCCATTAAATCCTGGACCTGTCTCTTAACTTCTTCATTTTCCTGCGACGTTAATCAATATCATGCTTTGTTCGGCAAACTGGCTCTAGATATAAGGTCAATGTGATGACTCGTACTTCTGATAGGTGACAAAGAGCAAGGTAGTTCGTCCACTACTATATCCACAAACTCTCCCAGCAACTCCTGAATTTCTTCTAGTAAATCATCTATCCTCATACTGGTCAAAACAATTTTGGGATTCCTGACCACAATAAATTGTGTGTCTTCCTTATTCTTAACCTCATCAAGAAATTCCTTCCCACTCATGAGAAGTACAGTGTTTCTCATCTCTGTTTTAAAATCTTTATCTTTAATCGACAACAACATGTGAGGCCAACCATTTTTCTCTAGGGTGTACATGTTCTTTCTCCCATCATGAACCACATTTCTACCATATTTCCATGGTCTACCCAGTAATAGATAACAAACATCCATGGGAATGGCATCACATAATATTTCATCCTTATATCCTCCTATTTTAAATTCAACTAAACATTGTTTAGTGACATTTACCTTATGTCCTTTTTGTAGCCATGAAACTTTTTATGGGCCTAGATGTACAATAGTCTCCAGCTCTATATTTTCTACCATCTCTGTAGATACAAGATTGTTTGTGCTACCGCTATCCACTATGACTTTTCATACTCTATCCTTAGTCTTGCAAGTAGTCTGAAACAAACTATTTCTTTGGGCTAGGTTCTCTGCCTCCTTCTTTGGCTTCAAGAGAACTTTCCTCATCATCAAGGATCTTCTTCCCTTAACATCTTCTGCCTCAAAATTCCATCCTTGAGCTTCGGCAATGTGAGTCTCACCATCATATTTCTTCCTATCTGGACACTCATAGGATTTATTTCCAATTTTTCCACAGAGAAAGCATTTCACTTGACCACCTCTACCTCTTCCTTGTCCTCTGGTTCGAGGAAAAGAATTTCCATCAGCATACTATTCTCTCTGTGAGCTTCCACCTCTCTCAGGTTGAGTTTGAGGTTTCTTCTCCTCTTCTTTAGGTTTCTGAGTCCTGTCTTGGGAAATTGTTTTGCTTCTGAATTGAATTCTACCTCGACCTCTTTGACCTTTCTTTCAGCTCAGCTTCTCTTCAGCTTTCAGAGCCATCTGATAAGCATCCTCTATAGTCCAAAGGCTCATCATGCTCATCTCATCTTGAATGTCATATCTCATACCATTCATGTACCTGGCAACCTTTTCATCATCACTTTCCCGATGACCTACCCTGATGTTTATCTTGTAGAATTCTTCAGTGTATTCTTTCACTGAACCCATCTTCTGTCTCAAATTTTTCATCCTCTGTGTTGTTCCTGAGTTTGTGTTTTAAGGCTATAAAACACACCATCAAGGCATCCGAATAAATATTTTTATGATAAGACTTTTAAACAAAGAAACAAGGAGAGGCTAGATCAGATTCAGTTTCTCAACTGTCTCTGTCTCGCTTCCCGTTGCTCTTGGATGCTTATATCATGTTCAATTGCAGCCCACGATCTTTCTAACTCAGCCCTATTAGTTGTTGTTTGTAGAATGGTGTTAAATAAGTTTAGGGCAATGCTGGTTTGATCCAGAAGACTAGGTTCTACGTTTGGTTGTCTACCACTAAGGACTGTCATGGCTGATAGGGTTTTTAAAAAGTTTTGTAAAAGGGTTTTTGCAGATTGGTTACTTCAGAATTTCAGAGATGATGTTAATGCAACAACTTCAAGATCTAAAACAGTAATGTAAAAGCACAATCAAGGCCGTTTCCTGGTTTTGCAACAATTTTGAGATTGTAAACAATGGAAAATAATACAAAGAAATATAAGGCTTTTATCTAGAAAGAATCTTATACTTCAATGAACAATGATGAAAGAAAAA
>ML865286.1:11565-22090 GCA_009831015.1 Picea engelmannii | reverse complement strand
ACCCTAATCTAGAAGATCAAAATTATCTATCTGTTTTGCCAAGTGTAAAGAAAAAAATAAGCATTGCTAAGATAAGAACAAATTCTCACGAGCTCCATAGTGAAACTGGGTGTTGATCGATTCCTAAAACACCATGGGATGAAAGAGTGTGTCTCCTTTGTAACACTAAGAAGGTTGAAGATGAAAAACACTTTCTCTTAGATTCTCCATCCTATACACATATTAGATCTCATTTTTGAAATATTGATCGCACTACCAACCTTCCTAACCTCTTAACTCAACAAAAGTATGGTGATCCTGGAAAGCTTCTCTTAATGCTTTTCGAGTACAAAAACAAAACTCTAAAGAATCACAAATATGGTGTTATCTTATTCATATTTAACTTGTCATATGTTTCCCTAGGGAACCTTTCCTTCCCGAGATGTGCCAAAACTTGATCCCCTACTTCAAATTGAAAACCAACTAAGAATCCCCAAGGATTTTTGCTCCAATATGGGTATGACTGTTAATACTGATAAGACTAAGGTCATGATTGTTAAATCCAATAAGATCCCTTATGATACATTGGTATATGAAAACAACAACTTGGAGGAAGTGACTTCATACAAATATCTTGGAATTGATATTCACCACAAGCTTAATTGGAATTATAGCATTGAGAAAAGGATTATTTGGGGATGGAAAGCTTATTATGGGCTTGAAAACAATTGTAAATCAGCTGAACTTTGGAGTTGGGATAAGAAGAAACTCCTCTCTGAGACTCTTGTTACACCTGTTATTATTTATGGATGTGAATTATGGGGCTATAGTATCTGTTGAGCTCCAGTTTTGTCATATTTTCTTCCATACAAATACACTTATCATTACTCCTTCTCTCCGCATTTTGTAACTAATATATCCCTAATTACACCATAAACCTCTATTATCTCTTATTATTCATCCTATGTGGTTAATACACAATTTCCATATTTTTAGTGATTAAAAGGATGATTATACAATATTTTTGTCAATGATGGTTTAATCCTATGTTTCTATGTCCAAGCAACATGTTATGTACTATTCAGGATCCGGTATATGCATTGTCCATGTTTCGGTACCTGTATTGTTCTTATTTTGGTACTTGCATTGTAATTCATCCGATACTCCAAGTCATATAGTACCAGGAGATTCTATATTCATCGAGTACCCACACTCCATTTCATCCAATACTCTGTAGTGATCCGATACTACCTTTGCGTTCATCTAATACCAGCTCTTTGCCTCTTCCTGTACCAGATTGCGCCTATTTTGGTAATAGCTCCATCCAATATTACTATCACGTTTCTCTGATACCAATAGTCATGATTGTATTCATATGGTACTAAAACCTTGTCTACAAGATTCTGGTACTAATTTTTCTAATCCAGTACCAACTGTGCTAATCCGGTACTAGAAATAATTCAAAATTTTTGAAAGATTCTAGAGGAAAATCGAGTACATGGGTTTTGTCTAGAATGATGTTTTCATGCAAAATCGTGAGACAAAACTCACCCATCTCACACATGTGGACCTCCAGCATAGGGGGAATGATTCTACTAAAATTATTGAAAAACTCAAACTACCAACTTGCACCTCGATTTTCGTACAGAAGGAATCATATCTAGAAATTCTACGAAATGGGTTTTGTTTAGAATATGGAAAATTGAGTATCAAGTTAGCAGTGTTTTTAAATTAGAATTGGTTTGGAAGATATGGGTGGGGGACTAACTCGAATCTGCCCAAATTGCAATAAAACCCAGATTTTTGAGGATTTTATCTAAAATTGTAAATTTGAAATCTGAGCATTGGGATTCAGTCCCATACACTTCTCAATGATTTCTCATGTATAAATAAGCCTCATAGGGCTATGATAAATCCAATTATCATTATGGGAATTCTTTTGTAATGGATGTTAAGGTGTCATCATGACAATGTCAAGATTGTAAGAGACTTGTAATTTTCTGAGTTTGATGGAATAAAGAATTGGTGTTTTGTGCATTCAAGGGGACTGACATGATTCATATGATTCCTTGAATTTTGTATCATCACAATACATATCCTTAAGGTGTTCAAACCCCAAGGTCTTCCCCAGGAATTCCTACAGAATTAAGAATCTCCTGCTTAATGCATCAACAACCTTGTTAGCATTCCCAACAATATGTTTTATGACAAAAGGAAAATTATGCATAAACTCAATCCATTTCGCATGCCTATGATTCATTTTTTCTTATCTGGTTATAAATTGTAAATCTTGGTTATCACTATACAAGACAAATTCTTGTGGGACAAGATAATGCCTCCATTTATTCAAGGCTTGAATTATGGCATACAACGCCTTGTCATAAGTGGAGTACTTACTCTAGGTCTCATTCATCTTCTCACTAAAATAGGAAATAGGTCTATTATCCTGACTCAAAACTTCTCCTATTGCAACTCCACTTGCATCACATCTTACCTGAAATGTCTTTTCAAAATTCAGTAAGACAAAAATCAGTTGTTTTGATATCTTCTCCTTCAGTATATTGAATCTCCACTCAGCTTCCTCTTTTGATCTAAATGGCCTGTGCTTCATCTTCATTGTACCCATCATTGGTGCACAAATTCCAGTGAAGTCCTTAATGAACTTCCTATAGAAACTTGCTAATCCATGAAATCTCCTTACCTCAAACATGCTTCTTGGTGACGACCATTCTTTGATCACTTTCACCTTCTCTAGATCCATCTTCAATTCATTTGAGGAGATCACAAAACCCAACTAAATGAGTTATGTCTACATAAAAGCATACTTCTTTATATTTATCAACAATTTCTCATGTCATAGCCTCCTCATCATTAATGTTAGGTGCCTCAAATGCTCATCTTTAGTCCTGCTAAAGATCAATATATCATCCAGATATACAACTACAAATTTTCCAATGAAATCTTTCAGAATTTCGTTCATCAACCTCATAAAAGTGCTTGGGGCATTTTGAATCCAAATGGCATAACACACCACTCATACATACCCTCATTCATTTTAAAGGTTGTTTTCCATTCATTACCTTCTCTCATCCTGATCTGGTGATATCCACTTTTCAAATCTATCTTAGTGAATAAGTTTTCTCCATTTAATAAATCCATTAAATCATCCATTCTTGGTAAAGGAAATCTATACCTGATGGTGATCTTGTTAATGGCTCTCGAGTTTGTACACATTCTCCATCCTCCATCCTTTTTTGGGCTCAACATGGTTAGTACTGCGCATGGGATCAAACTCTCTCTGACCAATCCCTTGCCTAGAACAACTCTTGGACTTGGCTCTTCACCTCCTCATTCTCTCGAGGTGTTAATTTGTATGATGCTTTGTTCGGGAGACTTGCTCCTGGTATCAATTCAATATGATTACTGATACTCCTGATGGGTGGTAATGAGTTTGGTATCTCATCCATGACTATATCAACAAAATTATCCAATAGCTTCTGAACTTCCTCAGGCAAATCATCCATTGATGTACTTGTAAGGATAAACTTGGGTTTCCTTACAATAAAAAACTGCATCTCATGTTCTTCCTTGACTTCTTTCATGAGTTCCTTCCCACTCATGAGAAGTATGTTGGTGGTGGCTTCCTCTTTCACTTTCTTCTCTTCTATTGGTAGAAACATATGTGTTCTACCATTCTTCTCCAATGTATAGGTATTTTTCCTCCCATCATGAATGACATTCCTCTCAAACTCCCATGGTCTTCCCAACAGAATATGGAATATGTCCATCAGAATTACATCACACAAGATCTCATATTTATAACCTCCTATCTTAATTTCAACCAGACATTATTTAGTAATCGTTACCTGGTGTCCTTTTTGCAACCATGAGACCTTGTATGGATTTGGGTGTGCAGCTGCATTCAACTCCAGTTTCTCCACCATCTATGTGGATACTAGGTTTTTAGTGCTGCCACTGTCAATGATCACATTGCATACTCTTTCCTTAGTCTTGCAAGCTATCCTTAAGAGATGGTTTCTATGTACTGGATTTTCAATTTCTGACTCTGGTTTTAAGAGAATTTTTCTCAACATCAGGGATGCTCCATACTTTGTTGCTTATTCTTCAATATCTCTTTGATGTGCTTCTGAAATGTGAGCTCCTCCTCCTCCTCCATTATTCTTATTAGAACATTTCGAGGACATGTTCCCTGTCTTTCGACAGACATAACACCTTATTCCTCCTCTGCCTCTTCCTCTAGAAGAGTTTCTTCCATGATATTTCCTTCCTCGGGAACTTCCTCCTTGTTTTGAGTGACTGTGTGGCTTCTCATCCCCATCCTTAGACTCATGTGTTCTTTCATAGTTAAATTCCTTGATTTTTCTTAGGATTGAGCTTTTACCTCTTCCTCGCTAGCTTTTTTTTTCTGGCCAAATTCTCCTATGCCTTCAATGAAAACTGATAAGCATCCTGCATTGTCCTTACTAACATCATACCAAGCTCATCCTATATTTCATATCTTAGGCCATTTATATATTTGGCAAATTTTTCTTCATCTCTCTCCCTTTGTTCAGTTCTGATGTTCAGTCTCTAGAATTCTTCGGTGTACTCCTTAACGGTCATTCCCTTCTATATTAGGTTTTGTAACTTCCTGAACAGGTTGATCTAATAGTCCTTGGGTATGAACTTAGCCTTTAACTTGGCTACCATCCTTACGCAACTTTTTATCCTTTTCTTTCTTTTACTTCTCCTCTCAGGATCCATTTCGTCCCACTAGAGTGTTTCATGCCCTTTTAGCCTGGTGACTGCCTATTTCCCCTTCTTTTCTTCATCAACATCTTCATAGTTGACATTTTTATCCATGGATCTTATCCAATCCAACAGTTCTTCAACATATAAATTACCTTCATACATGGGAACCTCTATCTTAGTTCTCCCTTCCAATAAGGGAACTTCTCTCAACCAACGTTCTTCGACACCATCCTCTCCTGCAACTTATTCAACCTCAACCTCTTCACTTTTTTCATCATTGACGTCTCTAGCATAAGGTTCTCTTCTCTGCACTACTTCCATTATTTCCAATCTTGCACGAAGTTCTCGCATCTCCCTCTTTACAACACGGTTGGGTAAAGGTGTCTCTCCTTGTTTTCTTGGCAGCATTGTGTTGACTATCTGTTACACACAGAGTACAAATTTGAGTTCTCTTTCTCTTTCTCCTGAATTCTGTAGATGAAGAATGTACACTCTAATACCACCTAATGCAGACCCCCTATTTCTCCTAAGGGCTATGCGACCTCCCGATCAGGATCTTGATTCATGAGACGAAATATCTCTCCTGGTTCTGAACTAGAACCTTTAACACTAACTCCACAGGTCCTTGTCTGTGTTTTTCCCATACAAACCAACACTAGGCATGAGCCTCTACTCCACGTGACCATAGGCACGACCATGGGCTTAGCACAAAAGGCACGTCACTTATCATGACTTCGAGATTTACGGTGAAACAACACCCCAACTCCTCCAGGTCCCAAAATCGATAGTTCTTAAGCTCCTCCATTGATGTGACCCTTCGATGAAACTAGGGGCCCACCTCCAAGCACGTTGAAATTTCGTGTATTATGGATTTGTGAGGTGACTCCTTCCCTACTCTCGATCGTCAAAATAGCTATATCTCCTTTCCTTAGATCGATGGTCCTAAACCTCTGAGGATTTGATGGTCCTTATCTTGTCGGGATTTCATGGATCAGGGATCCCAGAATGTAACTCCTTGACACTCCCGATCGCCAAAATCATGAAATACCTCTTCACTATAGATGAACGAATCACAACTCCCCTGATATGATGGTTTAGTTCGAATCAATGTTTCACGTATCGTGACTTCGGGTTGCAACCTCCTCCACTCTCCTTCTCTCATTCTCTATTCCTGATTCTATGAAGGAAATCAATGGTTCACAATCCCTTAAAATCTACGGACCATATCTTATTGTCACGAATCACAATTTCTTGATTCAAGGTTTTGGAGATCAAGGACCACTATCCTCCCAAGTCATGATACCTGATTTATTGAAATGGACCAACGGTCTAGATATACCTGGGATCGACGGTTTCTATCCCTCGTGAGCTTTGAAAGATGAAATGGATCTCACCATTATCCTCCTTCCAACTTCACTTGATCCAACGACTTGCGGCTATCGACGTTTCCTCCTCGAAGGCTCTCCACCGTTCATTTAGGTCCTCAATGAGTCCCAGCCAAATGTCTTGGCACAAACTCTCTTGAGCTTGGTCTTGTGGAGAATTCGACCTCCCATGCACTCCTTGCACTCCAAGGATTTTGATAACTCTGAATTCGAAGGATTTCTCGAAGATAATTTTCCCTCGCCCTTCCGACATTATTTTCCTCTAATTATTCGATTCCTTGCAAAGTCTCTTCGACACTTAATAGAATCTCGGGTTTGTGCACACCTTGCACCAGATCTTTATGCAAAGTTTTGAACCCTTGCAGATGACTATGCACATCTTGCACTAGTCTCTTTGAACTCGTATCAAAGGGAAAAGTTTCAAGTTATCTCTTTTGAGCTTCAAGAATCGTGATGGACCTCGTTAACACATTCCTTGCGTTCTGTGTGCACTCCTCACACCACTCCAATACAAGAAAAACAATTGAAACTTATTTTAGCATTCACAGTTCCATTTTCTCATAACGAATTCATTCACTCATTCATGAAAACACAGTAACAGAGAATTGCAAACAATGTTCACTCCATCCATTTGGTCAATTTTCCCTCTGTTATATTCACAAGTGAAAGAAATGGTTACAACTGTGATCAAAACAAAAATTGAAAACAATCCTACTAACTTGCAGCTTTCAAATCTACTTGGCAACCCCCTCATTTGGGCGTACAAAACCTCTATCTATCTCAGAGGGATCTTAGCATTTTCCCTGGCTACTTGTCTACTCTATAACTTAACCTAATGACTATCTAGACCAGTCGCATTCCAGAGCCATAATGGAAACTCCCGCTCTTCTTGCAATTATCCAGACGTGCCTCAAAGGGTAATTCTGGCACTGGGTTCAAGCGTGCCTCAAAAGGTTAAATCCAACGCAGAGTTAAGGTGGTATTCAAAATATTTGTTGTGATTGCCAGCATTGAGCTCCCATATAGATTCCCATACACCGACATCTCTTGCTCCACACAGATTCCAACAATGCTCTTGCATCACACATCATTACAAAAGAAGGGAATTAAGTTTAATTGGTCACATAAATGTCAGTAAATTTGTAATAAGTTAAAGGAATTGTTAATGACCGCACCCATTTTAAAAGTAACAGATCCAGACAAAGACTTCACAATCTATGTGGATGCGAGTAAAGAAGCACTAGGTGGTGTTCTAACTCAAGAAGGACACGTTATTTGTTACGAGCCCCAAAAACTAAAGGATCACGAACGAAACTATGTCACTCATGACTTAGAGTTGGGATTTGTAATACACACCCTAGAGATGTGGTGACACTACAAAATGGGGATTTTTTTTTGTTATTGATGGATAACAGTGGTGTGAATTTTTTGTTTAGTCAACCATACCTTAATGCAAGGAAAGAAATATGGATGGGCTTCTTGAGCGAATTTGAATTTGAGGTAAGGCATATCAAGGGTAAGGAAAATAAGGTGGGTGATGCCTTAAGCAAAAGAGTTCATGGGATGTTTGAAATAAACATTAGCAGGGAAGAAATAGATCTTGAACAAAGAATAAAGATTATAGGTATTAACGATGTGAATTACACTAAAACGATGGAAGAATTACAAAATAATACAGAAAGTTCAGACAAAATAGATTTGAGTTTGGACGGAAATGGTCTACTATGATTTAAAAATAGAATATATATACCAGATTCAGTGGAATTAAAGCTAACAGTTTTGGACAAAGTACACAAAAAACCATATTCTGGTCACCCGGGATACCAAAAAATGGTAACAACACTAACGAAGTTATTTTATTGGCCCAATATGAAGGGAGAAACAACATAATACTTAGCTAAGAGTCAATATTGTCAGCAGCTCAAATTCAAACACCAACATCCAGCCAACTTGTTGCAGCCCTTACCTATGTCGAAATGGAAATGGGAGATTATATCACTGGACTTTATTACAGGTTTTCCTAGAACCCAAAAACATAATGATTCAATAATGGTGATAATTGTTAATCTTAGTAAGTCTGCACACTTTTTCCCTATAAAGTCTACTTTTAAAGCTATTAACATCACTGAAATATTCATGAAAGAAATTTTTAGACTGTATGGTATTCCTAAAATGGTGATTTCGGATAAAGACGTACATTTACATCTACTTTTTGGAAAGAATTGTTTGCAAGGTTAAATACTAACTTGAATTTCAGTACAAGTTACCATCCACAAACAGATGGGCATATCGAACGAACAAACCAAATCATGGAAGATATGTTATGCATGTAGGTAAGGATGAAACCAAGCAAGTTGGAAGACTACATACACTTGCTGGAATTTGCGTACAATAATGGTTACCAAACCTCGGCTAAGATGAGCCCCTTAGAATTATTGTACAGGAGAATATGTACGAATCCAATTAGGTGGGATAAACCAATTGATAGACTCATGGTGGGACCAGAGATGGTACAGGAAATGGAGATAACAATAAGAAAAGTACAACAAAACTTAGAAGAGGCACAGGACCGACAGAAAATTTACACGGACTTAAAAATAAGACACCTAGAATTTTGACTAGGAGACCACGTCTATTGAAATGTCAATGCCAGAAGAAGTTTGATAAAGCTAGGGAATTGTGCTAATTTGGCACCCAAGTTTTGTGGACCTTTCCAGATCTTAGCTCAAATTGGACCCGTAGCATACCAACTTGCACTTCCTGCCAATCTAAAAATTCATAATGTATTTCATGTTTCTTTGTTAAAGAATTATGTTCATGACCCTATCCATATGATCTATTGGAACTTGGTGCAGGTGGAACAAGAAGGCGAGTTCCAAGAGGAACCTCTGTACATTATGCACATGAGATAAATAGCACTTCGGAATAGAGTCGTTGCCCAGGTAAAAGTGCAATGGAAGCACTTTAGTCTTGAGGAGGCCACTTGGGAGTTGGAGGGAGATTTGCCGAAATCTCATCCAATCATGTTCCAAGAAAGAGAAGAACATTGAGGACAATGTTTTATTGAAGGGGGAAAGGATGTAACATCTCCAAAAATAAATTATTTGTAAAGTATGAAAATGATTAGGAATTTATTTTTGTTTTTGGTAAATTCGACATTGGAAAATTATTTCCATTTATGGCAATTCCAAATTTCGAATTTAGTTAATTGTAAACAATGATTATGACTATTGGGAAAATATCTGATTTGAGCAACTAACTCTTTGAATATGGCTCTTGTAAGAAACACATATTTTTATATTGATTGTTGATGTACAAATGAAAAACTACGTTACAATCAACTCACCATGACTGCATGAGTGGGGAACATCTTGGAACTACCTCAGGGTTGAATGTTACAAGTGTAAAATGAAGTATTTGTCCATTGGTAGCCCCCTCAAAATCAGGGATTTGGAACGCTGCAAAAATCCCCAAGGGGAAAAATACCTAGGCACATTTGCTTCTGGATATATAGCATATAAGAGGAGGAATGGCGTTGCCTAGTATGCTGGGGAAAAAGGAATTATCTCATGTTGTTATGAACACTACTTTCTGAGTGGGATGCAAGGAGAAGTTATTGAAATTGAAGGACTATTGTTGAGGAGGAGTTCTGAGGTCTCCCTCATGGATTCATGGTCAGGATAGGGGGTGAACAGGACAAGTAAATTGGTTGTTATGTTCTAAGGTTGGGAGGAACTTGACTATTCCATTTGTTGTTCAAAAAAATTTCAGATATGTCTATCTTCTCCTTCTTTGTTCAAATGTTATTTGGAATTATTGGCTGATAGAATTGCATCTGTTTAAATATGAATGAATTTCTCTATTTTATTAAGTTTTGATGGAATGAAATAAAATGTAGGATAAACCATTACAATTTAACTGGAGCTATTGAGAAAACCTTTCTATGTATCTTGGTTGGAATGGAATCGAATTATTGAAATGTATTAGGAAATATATTTGTGTTTAATAGAATACTATTTCATTATATTGTGCTAGACATCACTACCAGATTGGTGACTCATATACATCTGGTTATGCCATTTTGGAAGTGAACTTTAGACTGTGCGAATGTTATTTTGGAAGTAAATATGAGATTTAAAACATTTGCATACCTATACGTACAGACATATCTTTGTGGGTCATCCCTTAATTCCGGACGAATTTCTCTATCGATTTAACTATCGTTGGAATGATTACATACAATAGGAAGTAACAATGTATACATACATACATACATGCATGCATGCATGCATGCATGCATGCATGCATACATACATACATACATACATACATACATACATACATACATACATACATACATACATACATATATATATATATATATATATATATATATATATATATATATA